>JAOTRH010032796.1:0-20903 GCA_034768845.1 Heliamphora exappendiculata
CGAGCAAAACGAAGATCAGTTTTTTGTCGCAAAAGACCAGAGAGCTAGTTTAACACCATGCGGAGGACTAAATGCGATTTAGGGTCTTGCAATGGTGAGCAGGACCGAAAAGTCAGTTTAAGGTCATGAATAAGACTGGAAGTGGTTTAATTTCTTAGAAAAGACTGACCTAAACGAGGATTACTTTTAGATTGTGAACCGGACATGAGAGTTAGTTTAAGGTCATGAGAAGGATTGGAGGCAGCTTAAGGTCTTTGACAAGTTCGAGCAAAAGTAGGATCAGTTTTAGGTCGTGAATTAAACTGGAGTGTCAATTTAAGGCCATGAGGAGGACTGAAAGCGCTTTATGGTCCTAGACCAGATCGTGCTAAACAATGGTATATTTTAGGTCGTGAATAGGACCGAATAGTCAGTTTGAGGTCATGAGTAGGACTAAAGGTGCTTTATGGTCTTAGACAAGATCAAGATAAATAAGGACCAATTTTAGATCGTAAACAGGACCGGAGAGTCAGTTTAAGGTCACGAGGTCGTTTAAAGTCTTAAACAAGATGAAGTTTAGCGAGCATTTTTTTTAGGTCGTGAACAGGACCAAAGAAACAATTTAAGGCTATGAGGACGATTGGAGGTGGTTTAAGGTATTGGATAAGACCAAGCAAAACGAGTATTAGCTTTAGGTCATGAACAGGGCTAGGGAATCATTTTAGGGTCATAAGGAGAACTGAAGATGGTTTTAGGTCTTTACACAAAAACGAGCTAAACGGGAATATTTTTATGTCATAAACAGAATCAGTGAGTCAGTTTAAGACCATGAAGAGAACTAAAAGCAATATAAGTTCTTGCATAAGACCGAGCAAAATGAGTATTAATTTTAGGTCATGAACAGAACAGGAGAGTCAATTCAAGGTAATGAGAAAGACCAGAGGTGGTTTAATGTCTTTGACAAGACCGAGCTAAACTAGAATAAGTTTTAGGTCGTTAATAAGACCAGGGAGGCAATTTAAGGTTATGGATAAGACCGAGCTAAAAGAGGATTAATTTTAGGTCATGAACAGGATCGGAAAGTCAGCTTAAGGTCGTGAGAAGGACCGGAGGCGCTTTACGGTCTTGGACAAGACTAAACTAAACGAGGACTAGTTTTAGATCGTGAACAGGACCAGGGAGTCAATATAAGCTAATGAGGAGGTTTGGAGGCGATTTAAGGTCACTTCAAGGCAATGAGGAGGTTTAAGGTCACTTCAAGGTCAAGTCATGAACAGGACCGGAGGCGGTTTATGGTCTTGAACAAGACTTAGTTAAATAAAAATCAATTTTAGGTCATGAACAGCACCGAAGAGTCAGTGTAGTGTAAGGTCAAGAGGAGTACCAGAGGTGGTTTAAGATCTTAGACAATATTAGGCTTAAGGAGTAACTGCTTTGGGTCGAGAACAGCACACCGGAGAGTCGGTTTAAAGTCATAAGAAAAACTTGAGGTGGTTTAAGGTGTCAATGTATGGTCAACGGTTTAAGGTATTAGATAAGATGAGGCTCAACAAGAAACGATTTTAGGTCGTTAATAGGACCGGAGAGTCAGTTTAAGGTCATAAGAAAGACTAAAGGCAGTTTAAGGTGTTGGACAAAATTGAGTTTAAGGAGAATCAATTTTAGGTTGTGAACAAGACTCGAAAGTCAATTTAATGCTAATGAGGAAGTTTGGAGGCGATTTAAGTTCTTAGAATAGTGAGCAGAACCGGGGAGTCAATTTAAGCTTATGAGAAGGACCGGATACGGTTTAAAGTCTTAGAAAAGACTGAGATAAATGAGGATCAATTTTAGGTCGTGAACATGATCGGAGAGTCAGTTTAAGATCATGAGCAGGACATGTAGCAATTTCAGATCTTGGACAAGACTGAGGTAAATGAGGATCAATTTTAGGTCCTGAACAGGACTTGGTTATAGTTTCAGGTAATGACGAGAACCGGAGACGATTTATGATCATAGACAAGACCGTTCTAAAGAAGTATCTATTTTAGCTCGTGAACAGGAATGGAGAGCCAGCTTAAGGTAATGAGAAGGACATAAGGTGCTTTATGGTTTTATACAAGATCGAGCTAAACAAGGATCAATTTGAGGTCGTGAATAGGATCGGGTTGTTAGTTTAAGGTCATAAAGAGCACCGGAGGTCGTTTAAGGTCTTAGACAAGATGGAGAATAACGAGCATCTATTTTAGGTCGTGAACAAGACTAGAGAGTCAATTCAAGGCTATGAGAACTGTAGTCAGTTTAAGATCTTTGACCAGACCAAGCTAAACGAGTATTAGTTTTAGGTCGTGAACAAGGCTAGGGAGTCAATTAAATGTTATGAAGAGGATCAAAGGTGATTTAAGGTTTTGGACAAGACCAAGTTAAATGAGGATCAATTTTAGGTTGTGAACATGACCGGAGAGTCATTTTAGGGTCATAAAGAGGACCAAAAATGGTTTTAGGTCTTTATACAAGACCGAGCTAAACAGGAATCATTTTTAGGTCGTGAATCATACCGGGGAGTCATTTTAAGGCCATGAGTTGAACCGAAGGGAGTGTAAGGTCTTGGATAAGACTGAGCTAAACGAGAATTAGTTTTAGGTTGCGAACATAACATATGAGTCAATTTAAGGTCATGAGGATGACCAGAGGCGGTTTAAGATCTTAAACAATACCTAGCTAAACGAGGATCAGATTTAGATCGCAAACAGGATTGTGGAGTCAGTTTAAGGTCATGAGGAGGACCGCAGGCTGTTTATGATCTTAGACAAGACTAAGTTAAACGAAAATTAATTTTAGGTTGTAAACTGGACATATGAGTCACTTTAAGGTCAATAGGAGGACCGTAGGTGGCTTAAAGTCTTTGACTAAACCGAGTTAAAAGAGGATAAGTTTTAAGGCCTTTCACCAGACCAAGCTAAATGAGTATCAGTTTTAGATTGCAAACAAGATCGGGGAGTGAGTTAAATGTCATAAGGAGGACCGGAGGTGATTTAAGGTCTTGGACAAGACCAAGCTAAATGAGGATCAATTTTAGGTTGTGAACAGGATCGGGCAATCATTTTAGGGTCATAAGAAAGACCGAATGTGGTTTTAGGTCTTAGACAAGGCTAGGTTAAACGAGAATTAGTTTTGGGTCGTGAACCGGACATGGGAGTCACTTCAAGGTCAATAGGAGCACTGTAGGCGGCTTAAGGTCTTTGACTATAATGAGCTAAAGGAGGATCAATTTTAAGTCATGAACATGACCGAAGAGTCAGAGTATGGTCAAGAGGAGTACGAGAGGCGGTTTAAGGTCTCAGACAAGATTAGGCTTAATGAGTATCCGTTTTGGGTCGTGAACAGCACCGGAGAGTCAGTTTAAGGTCATAAGAACGACTGGAGGCGATTTAAGGTGCCAATGTAACGTCAAGAGGTGGACCATAGGAGGTTTAACGTCTTAGACAAGATGAGGCTCAACGAGAATCGATTTTAGGTCGTAAATAGGACCGGAGAGTCAGTTTAAGGTTATGAGAAAGACTGAAGGTAGTTTAAGGTGCTGGAAAAAATCGAGTTAAAGGAGAATCAGTTTTAGGTCGTGAACAGGACTGGGGAGTCAATTTAAAGCTAATGAGGAGGTTTGGAAGCTATTTAAGTTCTTCGAATAGTGAGCAGAACCAAGTAGTCAATTTAAGCCTATGAGAAGGACCGGATGTAGTTTAAAGTCATAGAAAAGACTAAGATAAACGAGGATCAATTTTAGGTCGCGAATATGACAAGGGAGTTAGTTTAAAGTAATGAGTTGAACCGGAGGCGGTTCATGTTATTAGACAAAACAGAGCTTAACGAGCATCTATTTTAGGTCGTCAACATGATCGGAGAGTCAGTTTAAGATCATGAGGAAAACTAGTAGCAATTTGAGATCTTGGATGAGACCGAGCTAAAGGATGATCAGTTTTAGGTCCTAAACATGACTGGTGTTTCAGTTTCAGGTAATAACGGGAACCGGAGATGATTTATGATGATAGACAAGACCGTTCTAAAGAAGGATCAAATTTAGCTCGTGAACAGGAATAGAGAGTCAACTTAAGGTAATGAGAAGGACAGATGGTGCTTTATGATTTTATATAAGATCGAGCTAAACAAGGATCAATTTGAGGTTATGAATAGGATCGAGTTGTTAGTTTAAGGTCATGAGGAGCACCGAATGTCATTTAAGGTCTTAGACAAGATGGAGCATAACGAGCATCTATTTTAGGTCGTGAACAACACTAGAGAGTCAGTTTAAGGCTATGAGAAATGGAGTCGATTTAAGGTCTTTGACTAGACCGAGCTAAACGAGTATCAGTTTTAGGTCGTGAACAAGACCGGGGAGTCAATTAAATGTCATGAAGAAGATCAGAGGTGATTTAAGACCAAGGTAAATGAGGATCAGTTTTAGGTTGTGAACAGAACCGGAGAGTCATTTTAAGGTCATAAGGAGGACCGAAGATGATTTTAGGTCTTTACATAGACCGAGCTAAACGGGGATCATTTTTAGGTCGTGAATCGTATCGAGAGTCATTTTAAAACCATGAGTTGAACCGAATGGAGTGTAAGGTCTTGGATAAGACTGAGCAAAACAAGGATTAGTTTTAGGTTGTGAACATAACAAATGAGTTAAATTAAGGTCAAAAGGACGACCCGAGGCGATTTAAGGTCTTAGACAATACCGAGCTAAACGAGGATCAATTTTTGGTCGCAAACAGGACCGTGGAGTTAGTTTAAGGTCATGAGGAGGACTAAAGGCAGTTTAAGATATGAGACAATATTAAGTTAAATGGGAATTAGTTTTAGGTTGTGAACTGGACATAAGAGTCACTTTATGGTCAATAGGAGAACCGTAGGCGGCTTAAAGTTTTTGACTAGACTGAGCTAAAATAGGATAAGTTTTAGGTGGTGAACATGACCGGGGAGTTAATTTAAGGTCACGAGAAGGACCGGAGGCGCTTTATGGTCTTGGACAAGATCGAGTTAAATGAGGATCAATTTTAGGTCGTGAAGAGGATCGAGGAGTCCGCTTGAGATTCTGAGGAGGACCGTAGGCAATTTAAGGTCTTGAACATGACCGAGCTAAATAAGGGTAAGTTTTAGGTCGGGAATAAGAATGGGAGTTAGTTTAAGGTCATGATGAGAATTGGAGGCAATTTAAGGTCTTTGACATGACCGAGCTAAAGGAGAATCAATTTAAGGTCGTGAACAGAACATGGAAGTCAATTTAAGGTCCAGAGGAGGACCGGAGGTGCTTTTTGGTTTTAGATTAGATCAAGCTAAACGAGAATCAATTTTAGGCCGTGAACAGGATCGGGAGTCAATTTAAGATTATGAGAAAAACTAGAGGTGATTTAAGGTCTTAAACAAGATGGTGCTTAATGAGCATCTGTTTTAGGTCGTGAACAAGACCAAAGAGTCAGTTTAAGGTTATGAGGAGGACTGAATGCTAGTTTAGGTCTTGGACACGATCGAGCAAAACGAAGATCAGTATTAGATCGCAAACAAGACCGGAGAGTCAGTTTAAGATCATATAAAGGACTAGAGGCGGTTTAAGGTCTTGGAATAGTAAGCATGACCGGAGAGTCAGTTTAAGGTCATAAGGACCGAAAGTGGTTGAATTTCTTAGACAAGACTGAGCTAAACGAGGAATACTTTTAGATTAGGAATCGGACATGGGAGTCAGTTTAAGGTCATGAGTAGGATCGAAAACGGCTTAAGGTCTTTGACAAGACCGAGCAAAAGAAGGATCAATTTTAGGTCGTGAACAGGACCGGAATGTCAACTTAAGGTCATAAGGGCTAGAGGCGCTTTATGGTCCTGGTTAAGACCGTGCTAAACAAGGATCTATTTTTGGTCGTGAACAGAACCGGAGAGTTAATTTGAGGTCATGAGAAGGACTAGAGGTGCTTTGTGGTCTTAGACAAGATTGAGCTAAATGATGATCAATTTTAGGTCACGAATAGGACCGAAGAACCAGTTTAAGGTGATGAGAAGGACCGGAAGTCGTTTAAGGTCTTAGACAAGCCGAAGCTTAACAAGCATCTGTTTTAGGTCGTGAACATAACCAAAGAGTCAGTTTATGGTTATGAGAAGGACTGGAGGTGGTTTAAGATTTTGGACAAGACCAAGAAAAACGAGTACCAGCTTTAGGTTGTAAGCCGGACCAAAGAGTCATTTTAAGGTCATAAGGAGGACCGAAGATAGCTTTAGGTCTTTACACAAGAACAAGTTAAACGGGGATCATTTTTATGTCGTGAACAGGGCCAGAGAGTCAGTTTAAGGTCATGAAGAGAACTGATGGCAATGTAAGTTATTGGATAAGATCAAGCAAAAAGTAGATTAGTTTTTAGTCGTGAACAAAACAAGGGAGTCAATCTAAGGTAATGAGAAAGATCAGAGGCGGTTTAAGGTCTTCGACAAGACCTAGTAAAACTAGAGTCAGTTTTTGGTCGTTAATAAGACCAGGGAGGCAATTTAAGCTCAGGGATAAGATCAAGCAAAAGGAGGATCAATTTTAGGTCGTGAACAAGACTAGAGAGTCAGTTTAAGGTCATGAGGAGGACCGGAGGCGCTTTATGGTCTTGGACAAGATGGAACTAAATGAGGAACAATTTTAGGTCGTTAAAAGGACCGAAGAGTCAATTTAAGCTAATGAGGAGGTTTAGAGGCGATTTATGGTCTTGGAATAGTGAGTAGAACAATGGGGTCAGTTTAAAGTTATGAGAAGGACCGAAAGCGGTTCAAGATATTAGACAAGACGGAGCTTAACGAGCATCTGTTTTAAGTTGTGAACAGGATCGGAGAGTCAGTTTAAGATCATGAGAAAAACTATAGGCGATTTAAGATCTCGGACAAGACCGAGCTAAAGGAGGACTAGTTTTAGGTCATGAACAAAACTGAGGTTTCAGTTTCAGGTCATCACGAGAACCAGAGACGATTCATGATCTTAGATGGGACCGTTCTAAACAAGGATCAATTTTAGCTCGTGAACAGGAATAGAGAGTCAGCTTAAGGTAATGAGAAGGACATAAGGTGCTTTATGGTCACATACAAGATCGAGCTAAACGACGATCAATTTTAGGTCGTAAATAGGACCGGAGAGTCAGTTTAAGATCACGAGGAGAACTGGAGGTCGTTTAGGGTCTTAGACAAAATGAAGCATAACGAGCATCTATTTTAGGTCGAGAAAAAGACTAGAGAGTCCGTTTAAGGTTATGAGAATTGTAGCCAGTTTAAGGTCTTGGACCAAACCGAACTAAACGAGTATCAGTTTTAGGTTGTGTTCAAGTTGTGTTCAAGACCTGGGAGTCAGCTAAATGTCATTAGGAGGACCGGAGGTGATTTAAGGTCTTGGACATGACCAAGCTAAATGAGAATTAGTTTTAGGATGTGAACAGGGCCTGAGAGTCATTTTAGGGTTATAAGGAGGACCGAAGATGGTTTTAGGTTTTTACATAAGACCGAGCTAAACGAGAATCATTTTTAGGTTGTGAACAGGACCGGGGAGTCAGTTTAAGGCAACGAGGAGAACCGCCGAAGGGAGTGTAACATCTTGGATAAGACCGAGCTAAATGAAGATAAGTTTTATGTTGTAAACAGAACAGATAGTCAATTTAAGGTCACGAGGACGAACAGAGGCGGTTTAAGGTCTTCAACAACACTGAGCTAAACGAGGATCAGTTTTAGGTCGCTAACAGTATCGTGGAATTAGTTTAAGGTCATAAGAAGAACCGAAGGTGGTTTAAGGACTTAGACAAGACTAAGTTAAACGATAATTAATTTTAGATCGTGAACCGAACATGGGAGTCACATTAAGGTCAACAGGAGGACCATAGACGGCTTAAGGTCTTTGACTAGACCAAGCTAAAGGAGGATCAGTTTTAGGTCGTGAACAGAATCGGGCAGTCAATTTAAGGACCTGAGAAAGACCAGAGGCGCTTTATGGTCTTTGACAAGACCGAGTTAAGCGAAGATAATTTTTAGGTCGTGAACATGATCGGGGAGTTAATTTAAAGTTATGGGAAGGACCAGAGGCGCTTTATGGTCTTGGACAAGACCGAGTTAAATGAGGATCAATTTTAGGTCATGAAGAGGATCGAGGAGTCCGCTTGATATTCTGAGGAGGATCGTAGGCAGTTTAAGGTCTTGGACATGACCGAGCTAAATAAGGGTCAATTTTAGGTCGGGAACAAGAACGAGAGTTAGTTTATGGTCTTGATGAGGATTGGAGGCAATTTAACGTCTTTGACATGACCGAGCTAAAGGATAATCAATTTTAGGTCGTGAACAGAACATGGCAGTCAATTTAAGGTCTAGAGGAGGACCGGAGGTGCTTTTTGGTTTTAGATTAGATCGAGCTAAATGAGAATCAATTTTAGGTCGTGAATAGGATCGGGAGTTAGTTTAAGATTATGAGAAAAGCTGGAGGTGATTTAAGGTCTTAGACAAGATGGTGCTTAATGAGCATCTGCTTTAGGTCGTGAACAAGACCAAAGAGTCAGTTTAAGATTATGAGGAGGACTGAATGGTAGTTAAGGTCTTGGACACGATCAAGCAAAATGAAGATCAGTATTAGATCGCAAACAAGACCAGAGAGTCAGTTTAAGATCATATAAAGGACTAGAGGCGGTTTAAGGTCTTGGAATAGTAAGCATGACCGGAGAGTCAGTTTAATGTCATAAGGACCGAAAGCGATTTAATTTTCTTAGACAAGACTGAGCTAAACGAGGAATACTTTTAGATTAGGAGCCGGACATGGGAGTCAGTTTAAGGTCATGAGTAGGACCGAAAACGGCTTACGGTCTTTGACAAGACCGAGCAAAAGAAAGATCAATTTTAGGTCGTGAACAGGACTGAAATGTCAACTTAAGGTCATAAGGGCTGCAGGCGCTTTATGGTGCTGGTCAAGACCGTGAAAAACAAGGATCTATTTTTGGTCGTGAACAGAACCAGAGAGTTAATTGGAGGTCATGAGAAGGACTAGAGGTGCTTTATGGTCTTAGACAAGATCGAGCTAAATGAGGATCAATTTTAGGTCGCTAACATGACCGAAGAACCAGTTTAAGGTCATGAGGAGGACCGGAAGTCATTTAAGGTCTTAGACAAGATGAAGCTTAACGAGCATCTGTTTTAGGTCGTGAACAGAATCAAAGAGTCAGTTTATGGTTATGAGAAGCACTTGAGGTGGTTTAAGGTTTTGGACAAGACCAAGCAAAATGAGTATCAGCTTTAGGTTGTAAGCAGGACCAATGAGTCATTTAAAGGTCATAAGGAGGACCGAAGATGGCTTTAGGTCTTTACACAAGAACAAGCTAAACGGGGATAATTTTTATGTCGTGAACAAGGCCGGAGAGTCAGTTTAAGGTCATGAAGAGAACTGATGGCAATGTAAGTTATTGGATAAGGCCGAGCAAAAAGAGGATTAGTTTTAGGTCGTGAATAGAACAAGGGAGTCAATCTAAGGTAATGAGAAAGACCAGAGGCGGTTTAAGGTCTTCGACAAGACCTAGTAAAACTAGAGTCAGTTTTTGGTCGTTAATAAGACCATGGAGGCAATTTAAGCTCAAGGATAAGATCAAGCAAATGGTGGATCAATTTTAGGTCGAGAACAAGGCTAGAGAGTCAGTTTAAGGTCATGAGGAGGACTGGAGGCGCTTTTTGGTCTTAGACAAGATAGAACTAAACGAGGAACAATTTTAGGTCGTTAAAAGGACCGAAGAGTCAATTTAAGCTAATGAGGAGGTTTAGAGGCGATTTAAGGTCTTCGAATAGTGTGTAGAACCAGGGGGTCAGTTTAACGTTATGAGAGGGACCGGAAGCGGTTCAAGATATTATACAAAACGGAGCTTAACGAGCATATGTTTTAAGTTGTGAATATGATCGGAGAATCAGTTTAAGATCATGAGAAAAACTAGAGGCGATTTAAGATCTTGGACAAGACCGAGCTAAAGGAGGATCAGTTTTAAGTCATGAACAAAACTGAGGTTTCAGTTTCAGGTTATCACTAGAACCAGAGACGATTCATGATCTTAGATATGACCGTTCTAAACGAGGATCAATTTTAGCTCGTGAACTAGAATAGAGAGTCAGCTTAAGGTAATGAGAAGGACATAAGGTGCTTTATGGTCACATACAAGATCGAGCTAAACGACGATCAATTTTAGGTCGTAAATAGGACCGGAGAGTCAGTTTAAGGTCATGAGGAGAACCGGAGGTCGATTAGGGTCTTAGATAAAACGAAGCATAACGAGCATCTATTTTAGGTCGTGAAAAAGACTAGAGAGTCCGTTTAAGGTTATGAGAATTGTAGCCTGTTTAAGGTCTTGGACCAGACCGAACTAAATGAGTATCAGTTTTAGGTTGTGTTCAAGACCTGGGAGTCAAATAAATGTCATGAGGAAGACCGGAGGTGATTTAAGGTCTTGGACATGACCGATTTAAGGTCTTGGACATGACCAAGCTAAATGAGAATTTGTTTTAGGTTGTGAACAGGGCCAGAGAGTCATTTTAGGGTTATAAGGAGGACCGAAGATGGTTTTAGTCCTTTACATAAGTCCGAGCTAAACGAGGATCATTTTTAGGTTGTGAACAGGACTAGAGAGTCAGTTTAAGGCCACGAGGAGAACTGTAGGGAGTGTAACATCTTGGATAAGACCGTGCTAAATGAAGATAAGTTTTAGTTTGTAAACAGAACAGATAGTCAATTTAAGGTCATGAGGACGAGCAGATGCGGTTTAAGGTCTTTGACAACACCGAGCTAAATGAGGATCAATTTTAGGTCGCTAACAGTATCGTGGAGTTAGTTTAAGGTCATAAGAAGAACCAAATGTGGTTTAAGGACTTAGACAAGACTAAGTTAAACAATAATTAGTTTTAGATCGTGAACCGAACATGGGAGTCACATTAAGGTCAATAGGAGGACCATAGACAGCTTAAGGTCTTTGACTAGATCAAGCTAAAGGAGGATCAGTTTTAGGTTGTGAACGGAATCGGGAAGTCAATTTATGGGCCTGAGAAAGACCAGAGGCGCTTTATGGTATTAAACAAGACCGAGTTAAACGAGGATCAATTTTAGGTTGTGAACAAGACCGAAGAGTCAGTGTAAGGTCAAGAGGAGGACCAACGATGGTTTAAAAACTTAGACAGAAGACGAGGCTTAACGAGGATCTGTTTTGGGTCGTGAACAGGATCATTGAGCCAATTTAAGATTATGAGAAAGACTAGAGGCAGTTCAAGGTGTTAAACAAGACTGAGTTAAACGAGAATCGGTTTTGATCCTTATTAAGCTCGGTCTTATCCAAGATTTAAACCATTTCTGGTCCTCCTCATGACCTTAAACTGACTCCCCGGTCCTCTTCACAATAAAAAATTGATTCTCATTTAGCATGGTCTTGTGCTAGGCCTTAAACCGCCTCAAGTTCGCTTCAGGGCTGTAAACTGACTCTCCGGTCCTGTTCAGGATCTAAAATCGATCCCCGTTAAGCTCCGCCTTGTTTAAGAACTTAAATCGCCTCCGGTCGTCCTCATAATATTAAACTGATTCTCCGGTCCTTTTTATGAACTAAAATTGATTCTCCTTTAACTCGATCTTAACCAAGACCATAAAGTGCTTCTGGTCCTTCTCTTGACCTTAAGCTAACTCTCCGGTCCTGTTCACGACCTAAAACTGATCATCCTTTAACTTGGTCTTAACCTTAAGCTGCCTATGGTCCTCCTCATGACCTTAAACTGACTCCCCGGTTATGTTCACAACTTAAAATTATTTCTTGTTAAGCTCCATCTTGTCTAAAACGTTAAACTGCCTCATGTCCTCCTCATTACTTTAAACTGATTCCCCGGTCCTGTTCACGACCAAAAACTAGTCCTCCTTTAGCTCAGTCTTACCTAAGACCTTAAGCCACCTGCGGTCCTCCTCATGACCTTAAACGCGCTCCCCGGTTATGTTCACAACCTAAAATAGTTCCTCGTTAAGCCCTATCTTGTCTAAAATCTTAAACTACCCCCGGTCCTCCTCATTAACTTAAACTGATTTCCCGATCCTGTTCACGACCTAAAATTGATTCTCGTTTAGCTCGGTCTTGTCTAAGACCATAGAGCGCCTTCGGTCCTCTTCACGACCTTAAACTGACTCCCCGGTCCGGTTCATGACCTAAAACTGATTCTCCTTTAGCTCGATTTTGTCAGACCTTAAGGTCAGTCCAATCCTCCTCATGACCTTAAACTTATTCCCATGTCCAGTTCACGACCTAAAACTATTCCTCGTTTAGCTCAGTCTTGTCTAAGACCTTAAACCGCTTTCGGTCCTCCTTATTATCTTAAACTGAATCTCGTTTAGCTCGGTCGTGTGCAAAATTGTAAACTGCCTATGGTCCTGCTCATGATCTTGAACTGACTCTTCGGTCATGTTCACGACCTAAAAAAAAATCTTCATTAAGTTCCGTCTTGTCTAAGACCTTAAACCGCCCCCAGTCCTCCTCATGATTTTAAAATGACTCCACGGACTTGTTCACGACCTAAAATTGATCCTTGTTTAGCCTGGTCTTGTCCAAGACCATAAAGTTCCTCCGGTCCTCATCATGATATTAAATTGACTCTCTAGACCTGTTCACGACCTAAAATTGATCCTTGTTTAGCTTCGTCTTGTCCCAAACAATAAAGTTCCTCCGGTTCTCATCATGATCTTAGACTGACTCTTTAGTCAGGTTCACTACTTAAAACTGATCCTCTTTTCGCTCGGTATTATTAAAGACCTTAAACCGCCTTCAGTCCTTCTCATGGTCATAAATTGACTCCCCAATCTTGTTCATGACCTTGAAATGGTCTCCATTTAGCTAGGTCTTGTGTAAAGACCTAAAACCATCTTCGGTCTTCCTCATGACCATAAAATGACTCATTGGTCCTTATTTATCTCAGACTTATCCAAGATTTTAAATGACCTCTAGTCCCCCTCATGACATTAAACTGACTCGCTAGTCCTGTTCAGGATTGTCTTTCCTTGCAGTCATTGCGTCCTTGGCATTCATGTGTCTTTGAGCCTTGGCCATCAACTCAGCCATACTCTCAGGTGGTGCTTTAGCCAGAGAGAATAGGAATTTCGTAAGCAACAGCCCCTATGAATGCTGCCAGGGTTACTTTGTTATCCACGTCGTCAAATTGGAGCACTTCCGTATTGAACCGAGACAGTCCCTAAGTGATTCCCCATTCGCCTGCTTTACGGTCAGCAGGTATGTGGCCGATCGACATTGCCTTTAATCGCCAATGAAGTGTCCTATGAACAGCTTGTTGACCCGAGTGAACGCGTTGATTAACCCAGGCTTTAGGCGACTGAACCAGACGCGTGTTGATCCTTTCGGGGTGATGGGGAATGCCCAACACATGATCTCATCAGAAATCGCATGGAGGTGCATAAAGGCCTTGTAGGTCTCCAAATGGGTCTTTAGTCCCGTTGAATGCCTTCATCTGAGGCATCATGAATTTCAAAGGTAGGGCTGCGGCATTACCATTGGTGAGAATGGGAGATCAGTCCTTTGCACCAGCTTGTCTACTATGCCGATCTTTTTATCTTTTATGGCTTCAATCACGCTTTGATGCTGCTCCCTCATCCGCCTCAATTCGAGCTCGATCATGGCGATCACTTCAGATTTGATATCTGGATAAGCCTTCCGGGTGTGGTGGAGGTCCCCGACCTCGGGGCCGATTTGTCGATTTTCTACTTTTTCACGATCCTGGAGATTATTAATGATAATTGGCCGACTACTGTCCAATGCTTAAGTCAGTCTCCTCCTTAATGATAATTGGTTGAATATAAAAGATTTTATTGTTTATTCGCATACCTTGGTGGGGAATCCTTATCATGTCTTTATAATTGTAGGTGATTGTAGATTAGGCCAAATCCCTCATTTTGCGTGTGTGTGTGTGGTTGGTGGGGGGGGGGGATTGGATAATATACTATGGAATCTGCCCCTTCCGTTAATCTTGGAAGCGAGGTCCTAGATTATAGGAGGAAGTTACAAGTTGACCTGGCATCCCACGGTTAGGCGCCTCTGGGCGCTTGGTGTGGTGGGTCGATGGCAGAACGAATAGTCCGTGCACGCGTCCCTCGGCTCGATCAACCGAGTCGGGTGTGGTTAGCTCCAATCGGGTCAAATACCCAGTCTGGTGCAACCTGATCCCATCAGTTTGAAAGTTAATTTTTATTCGTTTACAAAATTATTAATCTTCTTTATTATTAAAAGAAAAATAAGTTACAAAAGTTTATTTTTATTTGTTAGAAAAATATAATTTTCTTTTTTATTAAAAATAATAGTTTCAAAGTTTATTTTTATTGGTTTACAAAAATATTAATCTTCTTGTTTCTTAAAAGAAAAAATAGATTAGATGGTTTATTATTATTTGTTAGAAAAATATAATTTTATTTGTTACTAAAAGAAAAATAGTTTGAAAGTTTATTTTTACTGATTTAGAATAATATAGTTTTCTTTGTTATTAAAGGAAAAATAGATTAAAAAGTTTATTTTTATTTATATTTGTTTAAAAAATATAATTTTCTTTGTTATCAAAAAATAGGTTAGAAGTTTTCTTTGTTGGTTTAGAAAATATATAATTTTTTTTGTTATTAAAAGAAAAATAAGTTTAAAGGTTTATTCATATTCGTTAGAAAAATATGACTTTCATTGTTATTTTTATTTGTTAGAAAAATATAAATTTTTTTGTTAATAAAAACAATAATTTGAAAGTTTATTTTTATTGATTTACTAAATATTAATATTCATTTTTAATAAAAGAAAAATAGGTTAAGTTTATTTTTATTTGTTAGAAAAATATAGTTTTCTTCGTTATTAAAAGAAAAATAAGTTCGAAGGTATATTTTTATTTGTTAGAAAAATATAGTTTTCTTTGTTATTAAAAAAATTAGTTTGAAAGTTTATTTTTATTGGTTTAGAAAAATATAGTTTTTTTTGTTATTAAAAGAAAAATAGGGTAGAAGATTTGTTTTTATTGGTTTAGAAAATACATATTTTTCTTTTGTTAATAGAAGAAAATTTGGTTAAAAAGTTTATTTTTATTTGTTAGAAAAATATAATTAGTTTGAAATTTTATTTTTATTGATTTACAAAAATATTAATCTTCTTCGTTATTAAAGAAAAATTGTTTGAATGCTTATTTTTATTGGTTTACAAAAATATTACTCTTCTTTGTTATTAAAAAAAATAGGTTACAAGGTGTAAATTAAGAGGTGTCCAGAAGAAGTAAACAAGAAATACTAAAAGAAGAAGAAAGGAGTTGATAAGGTTTTTGAAAAAAAAAAAAGAATGGTGTCAATCGACGAAGAATGTGTCGACAAAAAGAAAAATTGTATCCATCGAAAAAAAAGGTGTCAACAAGAAGAAGAAGAAGATGACGGATAATGAGAAGAAGAAGAAGAAAAAGAAAAAGAAGAGATGTTGGAAAGAAAAAGCAAAATAAGAATATGAAGAAAGAAAGAAAAAGAAGAAGAAGAAGAGTGTCAAGAGAAAGAAGAGAAAGAAGAGAAAAAGAAGAAGATGAAGAAAAGAGTGTTAGAAAGAAAAGAAGACGAAGATGAAGAAAAAGATTGTCGAAAAGAAAAAAAAAAGAACAAGATCAAGATCAAGATCAAGGTGTCGTGAAGAAGAAAAAAAAGATATCGAGAAGGAGGAGGAGTTGATAAGAAGGACATAAGGTTTTACTTAGCTAGTTTATATATTTTATTATTAGTTTCATTTGTCAATTAGATATTTCAACTTAACCATAAAATTTACTTCTCCCATCACAACTCAATAAGATTTAATTTAAAACCCATAATATCGCATTTTAGGTCCATTCTTCATAAAGTTAAGACATTCTAATTACTCTCATAAAATGTAATCTCATTAAATTCAAAAGTTTGCCAATTACTCATGAATCTACCCCTCAACTCCCAATCTAATAAATTACATGGTTCAAACACCCCGTTATTAACTTTCTATTCTATTTCCTCATCCAATTATCATAAAATCAACTCAATTACGAAAATAAAAATTTCTAGGTTTAAGGAACTCATTCAAATCTTGAAGTATATAATGGTTTTTAATTCTCTAACCCACCAATCCACAAATCTCATAACTTTAACTACTAAATATGTGTTCCAATTTCATAGAGTATTCAAGCACCATAAATCCAAACTAAATAAACCCGAAAATTTCCTATTATGTTAATCAATCTCTCATAAGTTTAGGGTTTCATGAGTTTTTTAAGAAATGAACGCAAATCATCACAAAACACCAAAATTAGTCTAGATCCTACCTCGTGGAGCCTCAAATTCTTCAATTTTTGCCAAATCTCAAACCCTAGATTTTTAGCAATTTAAGAACGGTTGATGAAGTAGAAAAACTTCATTCGGGGCCAAGGGGTAACTGGACGAAAAATATTCAGACATGTTTGGCTCAAGAATAGGATCAAGAATGCAATTTGAGCTTGAACTAGGGTTTTGAATTAGAATATTGTGATTCCCATGTTGATTAACATATTCTTTGAGATCCAAAGGGAATCTCCAAGTCACAGAAGAGGGTTTGAAGCTTCTCCTAAGTGCCATTGGTATTAAGTTTGAGAAATCTTCGAGCGAGGATGAATATCATAGCAAAATAGGAATATAGACGCAAATGCGGTAAATGACATTAAGGCTTCTACACAAACCTATTTAAATGTTTCGTCTTCTTCTTCACATGACTTTGTAACTATTATATTTATTTCTCCATACTGTTGTCATTAAGGGAATCATTAATTGGGTTAAGAAATATAAATCACATTAATGAGGGGGGCGATTGTTTACACCAAATTTTATCAAGATATTTCGGTAATGATTAAATGACCAATCGAATAAAAGGGTCAAGAGTAATATATGTAGCCAAGGACCAAAATGGCTCATGTACATTAAAAACACTCATCGAATCCCATAATAAAAGGATCAAGGGCAATATATGTAGTCAAGGACTAAATAGCTTATGTACATCGAAAAGACTCATTGAATTCCGAAATAAAAGGATCAAGGGCAATATATGTAACCAAATGCCAAATGGCTCAAATACATCGAAAAGACCAATCGAATCCTAACTCTTTTTCGATATCAACCAAGTCTTGTTAAACAAAAAGATTCATAATTTCAATCAAGTATTTAATAGCTCAATTTCCTCTCAAGTACATCGAAAGAGTAGTTAGAAATAAAATGTGTGATGCAGTGGACATGTGTTGCAAGACAGTTGACGCATTCTCTCAAGAAGACAAATGCCATAGAGCAGTTATGCATCCAGACGCTATTAAGCAGTTATTTGTTCTCGGAAGCCAAAAATTATGCTTAATTGTAGAGCAGTTACAAGATCGTGGCCTAGAGAGCGTTTTCCACACCTTTGTATAATTGCCCACTACTTAAATTAGCCCACGATGGAGACGGTTACAAAAGCGGTTAGAAGCAGTTACAGATTAATCTATAAAAGATTAATCACGGACACAAGAGAGGGATTTTTACACACTCTGGCAAATTACTTATCTTTTTCGTTTTATCTTGTTTATCTTTCCATGTACTTTTTCTTTCAAGTTATTTTAATCTTTAGTTTATAGGAGAAATTTTAGTCTTTGTAATCAAATTTTTGTAACTTATTCCCATTGAAGTAATAAATTTTTTTATTATTTATTTTTGGTTCATATTTGGTTACTTTCTGACAAAATCCTAAAACACGGCAAAAGGACCTTGCACGCAATCGCTTGACAGTTTCAACGAATTTCCTCTTTCAAAGGAGATTTAGTTTGTTTTCGGTTCACAGGTTCATACTTAGTTCCTGAGAAAATTCAAGCACAGTCATATTTGCTAGGTGTGCAGATTGCAGTACTTTCTCTGTGGATATGGATCGTTTTATTTTGGAGGCAGACGTTCATTATATTACAAACACCGAGGTGAGGGCGTAATCTATCTTTAGGAGATATCGTACAACGCTGGACTCGATCTATCACACCCCCCTCTCTAGGGCCAAAACTTAATGTGATATAAACACAGTTAAAGAATAATTGTATTAGTCAAACTGTAGTTATCTGTGCATAGTAGTATCAAAGCAGCCGTACATATCATTGATACGTTTTTTTTCATACATTCAAAAACTTTTCACTTCTGGTCCTGATTACTAAAGATTTAAGCAAAAAAACACTTGACGGTGAGCCTGAGTCTACGGACCCAACAACTGTGGTGGACCAACTCTAGCCATCCTTGCTATCTGCAACCACAAAGGTTACAAGAGAGTGCATTTAGTATTATAATGAACAAGATAGAAAACAGTCATTTTATTTAGGGATACAAAAATATCATATTTTTCACCATAGATGTAAAATACAATATTTATTTTCCACAACATCTCATAAATTATAAAAACTTTTTCATGCTTTGCAAAAGTATCATTTAGGCTCATCAGTCACAATTCATTGAATACACTGTCTCATAAATCATAAGTAAACTTCCTGGCATAACCGCCACAATTCAAAATAATCGTGTTTCATTCATAACTCATACCCAACAGTGACCAAGTAGTCGTCCACCTCACGATCGGGAGTTTCGACGATACCGTAACCTCAATTCTCAATGCATAGATAGCAACGTGATGGAATGAGGGCCACTCTCCACCAAGCACGAGTGGTATGTACTGTCCGGGACTTGGTCCGCAACGCCTTTAAAACAAAAAAGTCCCGCTCAACGGGAAACCTTCCTCATAGGGAAACCAACACCCATAATTGAGCAACCTCCCTTAACGAGATATAAAAGGCCAAAAATTCTTAGAACTTGGTACTTTAGAACAGTATCTTATCATATCAATAACATTTGTGAAAATATTTATATCACAAACACATGTTTTTCAAAAGGTACAGTAGCATATTTAGAAATATCATGGCATTTGAATAAAAGATCATGCTATTACAAATTTTCATGTTTCAGAACATGGATATAAAACAGATTTAAAGTATAATTCATGTATTTCTGTTCAGAATAATAGTTAAATACTCTCACATTAATTTAGGCGTGACAAACTCTTTTATTGTTCTTAATCCCAAAATTCCTAATTATGAGAAGATCTCGTGACCTAACAAGAAATCACATCTATACGTAAGTGTGAAATATACTAATTTTCGTGCGTAACTTAGGTACAGATTTTATTTACTTAGTAAATCTTATTTATTTTTAAACCCTTGTTAATCACTAGTATATTATTTTAATTATTTTAAGATACTTTATTAAAATCTAATTAAAAATATATTATTTGCTTGATTTATTATGTAGCTCCCAGAATATAAAAATACTTTCAAATTGTATTTTTCTTATGCTTTTTATTACTTTCAAAATTTTAAAAAATTAATAAAATAAATAAATAAATAAATAATAAGCTAATTAAACTAAACAAACAAACCCCATGAACAGTGTTATCTTCAAAACGTTTTGTTGTTTCTTTTCTCTCTTTTTTTTCATTACTTCTCTCTATTAATTAAATAACTTAATCTTAAAATTGATAAAAATAAAAAAAATAAGTTGATCTAATTAGCGAGCGGCATCGGCTCGAATCATGTTTTTGACAAGTTAAAAATAAATTCAAAAAATAATTTGTTAATAAAATTTGTTAAACAAAAATATTTCGATTTGAATCTTCGAAGAAATTGCTCATTAACGGAATTAAACTGTCGGAAGAATAGTGAAGGTTGATAATTAGGAGATAATAGCTTATACAGTGGTGACCACGTACAGATTATGAAAATTAAGTCCATTAAAGGTGGTGGTAGCTGCGACTGTTTGCAACAGCTTTAAACAGTTCCTGGGGTGTCAACGGCGGTCTGGAGGTAGTGGTGGTGGTCTCCAGTGGTGGTTGTGGTGGCGTAATGGTGGCTATGGTGGAGAAAAGAGAAACGGGAGGGAGAGAGAATTTACCAAGAGAGAAAAAGAGAAACGGTGGTGCTGGCGGCTATTGGTGGCGGGGGAGTCGCCAGTGGCGACGACGGTCGTGATCGGCGGTGGCAGGTGACACCGGTGGTGGCGAATGGCAGTGTCGGACTCGTGGTGGTGGCGTTGGTTCGGCGGTTTGGCTTGGCCTCACTGTGTGTAATGTGTGTATATATATATATGTATGATATGTGTTATATACACTCTTGGCAGCAAACTTCTTATATGGCGTCATGCATGTGTTTTGCAGCTGTGAGGTTTACAGCTGCGAGACAACTGGCCTTTTGCATGCGATAAAATTCAAATATACTTAATAAAATTTTTGATGTAAAATTTTTAATTTAAAAAAAATTAAAAATTTATATATAAATTTTTAATGTATTTTTATGAATTATCGTATAGTTAAAATTTTTACTAGAATTTTTTATCTATTTAATACTTTTTTTTGTTACGATTTAGTGATTACTATGTTTTTAATAACTGTAAAAATTTAAATTTAAAATTTTTTCAAAAATTCAAAGTAACCTTTTAATGTTATTTTATCGATATTTTGTGAATTTATATTTTAAATTCTAATTTAAATTTTATTTAAAATTATTTATCAAAAAATTTATTTTAAAATTTTCTACGAACTGTTAAATATTATATTATTGTAAAGGGTGTTACGTGTATAATTTCTGTTAGTTATTATGGTACAAGTTATTACACGATTCTAAACTATTCTGCATTCGTTCTGTAAGTCGGTTTTTATTTCGGTTCTGTGTTCTTTATTTTTAAGATCGCAATGCTTTAATTTTGTTCGGTCAGAATTATTTCTATTCTGCTTTTAATAAAAAACAGTGTTTTAATTTGGTGTCTGTTGCACACATACTGTTCTGGTTTTGCTTTCTATTCATAAATCAGTTTTATAATACTATTTTTGTTT
>JAOTRH010032827.1:0-20902 GCA_034768845.1 Heliamphora exappendiculata
GGGGTTATATATATATATATATATATATATATATATATATATATATATATGTAACAGTCTTTTGTGGCCATTGTGTGGTGGGACAGGCAACCGTGAGGGTTGTTATTTTTTTTTTCAAGTTTGGGTAAAATAGGTCGGCCCTTAAACTCGGGCCAACTTATAGGCTCTAATATTTAGATCCAAGTCTAGCCCAGCGATATACGAGATCAGGCCAGCTTAGGCCCGACTATTACTGAGTTAGGCCCGAGTCAACCCCGAACAGCATAGGCCTCAGGCTCAATTTACATTCTAACTAAGAGTATGCAAATAATTTGATAATTTCATGCATTTTATGTGGATGAGTGAGTTGGGTTCCATGGATTGAGGGAAAAAATGACTAAGTGGATTGGTTTGTTCGTTGCGGACTATACTTTTTTAATCCTTTATCAACTTAATCTAATTCGATTAAGATATATATTAGTTATCATATTTTTATATATGACGAATCTTAATTATATTTATATATATATATATATGATTATATGAATTTTTTGTAAGTTATAAGGAACAAATTAGAATATTTATAATTTTGAGTACTAGTTATAAAATGGCAACTTGGTGTACGAAACTCCAACATGTACAGGGGAAAGAGCGGATCACGATGAATCTATAGTTATGCAGTCTTACCTTGCATTTGTGGATATTTTTTTAGCTAAACATGTATTGCAAATGTAATTGGTAGTGATATTAAGCCTATGCTTGGACTAATTTTTTTAAAAGTTCTTTTGCTTCAAAATCTTCAGAAAAGCCTACTTATTTAGTTTCAGTTGGTTTTTTCTACATATTTTTACATCTATTTTTTTACCCAAAAAAATCAAAAAAGCCTACAGAAAAAAACTAGTCCAAACATAGTTTTAATTATGTTTTTTTTTTGTGTTCAATAATTATATTGTATTATTATTGTTGTTGTTATTGTTAAATGACTACTATTTTTTTTAGTTGGACTTCTTATTTGACATGGTAAGTATAATCTTTAAAAGAACTTTTTTTAAAAAAAAACTATTTTTTAAAAATAATTTAGAACTTTTGTGAGTTGATGGTGAGTTAAAAAAATTTATACCTGATCAAAACGAATTAATTAAAATTTTTTCAACAACGATCCCAATTCAACTCAACTCATTTCAATCCGCATTCCCACCTTACACAAATCCAATAATCAAATGTAGTATAAATAGTATAAAGAAACAGGGCATTCAATAGATAAAGCCTGAGAGAGAGAGAGAGAGAGCTTTAGCAGAGTCATATTTGGTTCCTTTGGTCTCCTTGTCTTTTGATTTTGTGAACTCCCTTGCCTTTACACAAAAGTGGCTGCCTGAAATTTGATTGAGATGTTATTCATGTGAGCATAATTTATTGAAGAACACACAAATGCGTCTATATAAGTACGGTTATGTATTGGTTAATATCAGTTGTTGCGTATCATTTTATACAAAATTTGACATTATAATTTTTAATTTTATCTTATTTCAAACATCGATTAAAACTGGTCATACATGAATTACCCAAAAAAATAAAATACGAAGTGATACCAAAAAATATTCAGTAGTTATTGAATCATTATTAAACTAATTAATTAAATAGGAAATTATTAATTTTTACATAATTCTATCTCCCTTTTTTTCTTTTTTTCTTTTTTTTTTTGTTTCTCATCAAATTTAAACTTCAAAAAAGATAGTATAGATGGTGAGCTTTCAAAAGTACTCAATGACAGCTTATCATTAAAAAAAAGGAGTTAAATATTAGATTTTTTTCGTTTTCATGTTAGCTAACTCATAGTAAATAACAAGACTAAAAATTAAATTTAAACTAATTAACTTTAATATTATGTCGAATGAAAAATTTAAAGATTAGTAATTTTTTTAGATCTCATAAAAGATTTCGTTCTACGGCTTTTATTTTAAGAGATTTAATCATATAAAATTTGAAATAATTATATTATGTTTAATTTGTTCTTATTTAAAAATTAATATTTCCCATTTTGAATAAATATAAAAATCTAAATAATACATTTATTAAGCCATCGTAACTGTTAAGAATGAAAAATGATAAAAAGAAATAACTTGGACAAATGAAATAGGGGGCACAAAATGATTGAATAAAAGATGAAATATAATAAGATTCTGGATAAGTTTGTAATGGGTAAGTTATACTATATGATAAAATTGTGAGGAATAAGTTACATAAAAAAATTATTTCTAGATTGGATTAGCATTCACATGAGTAATTGAGTTGAATTTAGTAGTAAATAATTCAAAAAAATCTAATTATATATTAAATTATGAGCTTAAATTATGTATTTATATATTATTGTTAAAAATATGTTATTATAATTTAAAGTAGAAGTGTAAAATGCATGTTAAAATTATAAGTATATAGTTTGAAGTAGTAGAATTTATATTTATTAATTTATAATTAAAAATTATATATAAAAGGTTATAAGCACACGTGTTTGACCTTTTTTAAAAAATTTTCACTTAACTATAAATTAAAAGTTAAAAACTAAATTATGACAAACACTCATTGCTAAAATTCCCAATAAATAAAAAGGTTTTATATATTATTCCAATCATAACCCAAACGTTTCATTAGGGTCAAAACGAGTTTATATGATGAGATCTTTATACAAATTAATAAATATTTTTTTAAAAAAAACTTAAAAAATAATAATAAAATAATTTTAAAAGTTAAATCTAACCTTGTTGCTTTAGATTTTAATGAAATTCAATTTGTAATACTAGAAAGCAACAACCAAAATTCAAAATTATAAAACTAAGTGCATGTTTGGGATGATTTTTAAGCCGACATTTTTTTTGCATAAAAATTGGCTTTTAATTAAGCTGCACTGTTTGGTTTAAAAAAAACTAATTAACTTTTTTTTCATCTCTAAATTTAATGAAAAAAATCAATACATATCCTAAACACTTTAACTTTTTTTCAAACAAAATTATTATAATACCTTTATTTAAAAAAGTCAATCCTACTCACACAAAAAAAAACGGTGTGAATACTCCAAACACTATAATTTAAAAAACTAAAAGTAAGGACATTTTAAACATTTCAATAAAAATAAAAAAGAAAAAAAAACTACTACAAAATATTATTCCAAATAATTTCACTTTTTTTTATTTTTTTATTTTTTTTAAATTAAACTTTTTAAAAGTCAAACTTTTTAAATATTGCAAACAGGCACTAATGAAGTTAAATTTATTGCAATAAAGTACCATTCACAAATTCCCCCTATACATTCTCTAAAATAGATAACATAGCCAATTTATTTATTTTTTCACTTGGCATAATTCTCAATTTCAATTTTAAAATATTTTAGTTTTTACAGGCAACAAACTAATATAGATAACAATATTTTATAAACAATCCATACATATAAAAAAATCATCCATTATTTTTTGATCTAATAAAAATAATTTTCTTAGTTAGTATTAAGAACTATACCTTCTAAAGACATTTTCTCATTGTAAAGGTTCCAAGTTCAAGTTTTATAGTGAGCGATTTGGGAGTGATCCATCCCGTTAATAGTAAAATAGTGTAAGTTTTTCAGTTTTAAAAAAATGGTATTAATAACTATGCCTAAATGATAAGTTTAATGAGATTAAAATCAATTACTACGACCAATCAATAATGAATATAACTTTGTTCTTATGCTTTCTATTAATGGTTGTATTTATGTAAGTTCTTATAAAATTGAAATTAAAATAATTAAAAATGATCATTTAATCAAAGACTTAACAAATTTTCTTATATGCATGTAAAATCTATACATAAGTGGGTACCTTGTTAAATTTTAAATTTGGGGCCCAAATCTATTGATTTGTGACTTTAGCGGCCACGATTGAAGGGTTTGGCAAAGTTACTATTAATAATTTTTAATTTAAATTTTTAATTTTAGTTATAAGTTGTAAATTTGTTCAAGCATTTAGAATATCTACTACAATTTATAATTATTTTTTTATTTTAATTACAAATTATATTTTTACCAAGCACTCACAACTTCTGCTACAAGTTACAATATATAAACTACTAGTTTTAGTAAGACCAAATACTACCGATAGTTAGCCGAAATGATAAGGTCAGTAATACATATTTATGTTTGGACAATTTGGTACAATATTTTGAATACCGTATTTTATAGAGTATTAATATTTTTATTGGAATGGTATTTATCAGTATCGATAAAATATCAAGTACTGTTTTAGATATATCACTATAAAATATTACATATGTTTTTTTTTAAATATTATTCGATAATAAATAATTTAGTATAATACAAACACTTGTCTAGCATAATATTTTAATTAATTAGTCTAAATTACTTTTTAGTTTCATTATTTATTATGAGTTGGCTAACGTAAAAGCAATATAAATTCAATATTTAATAATTTTGATAATAAATTAACATTAATAAGTTTTAGAGCTCTCCGTTTATGCTATATATGAAACTTGAATTAGATTGAAAAAAATAAATAAATAAAGAAACATAATAATAAGTAAAAATTATTTTTTTTAAACAAATATATAGTTATGCACCGATATGTACTTGGTATTGTCCGATGCATGCAGATATTGTCCGGTATGACTGGAACGAACTGGTATTTTTAACAGTATAAAATTAAGTAATTGCATATCAATTTTACTACAAAATATTACATATCAATCTGTACACTGATCAGTCCGGTATTAATAATTGTGCTATGCTTAGTGGTTGGTAGCCTTGTGGAGTGATGCGCAACGGAGTTAGGTCATACGGTGGTAGTGTTTGGGAAAAGTTTCCCTAAATAGCTTATTTTTCTTTTTTTTAAAACATATATATTACTTTTTTGATTCCTCTTGTATAAGAACTTTAAAATGTAAAAGATTTTTAATTAATATTTTAAAAAATTTATTAAAAATAAAAATAAATTATATTTTAATTGAAATAACTTTTTCATCTTTTTTGAACTTTTTTTAGGAATGACTATTTTTGTTGTCATGTCCTGTTTTTCATATTTCGATCTCGTTATTTATGAAGTTTCTCTATCCTTGAAAACATATGAAACATGAATGGTATTTGTTTTTTTAAACTTAATTTCATAAAATAAATATACTTACATATATAAATACATTGACAAAGTTTATTTTAAAAAGTGTGTCAAGACTAAAATATAAAAATATTATATTTATTTCACAGTTTTCTTTCTAATTTTTTATTTTTTATTTTCTAAAATTTAATTATCCATCGATTATTATGGTTCACTTATTATATTATCTTTAATTCTCATTACAATCACCTACTTAAAATTTACAAATTACTATCGAAATATCATTATTTTCATCTCGGTCCATTTTTTAATTTATTTTTACTTTCTAATATCATTTCCGTCACAATAAAATAAGAAATAAAAACCGAACATCACGTCCCCGCTCTCGTCCAGCCGTTCCCAAAGCGACATAGGGACAAAAGCCCTATTAGAATAGGTAACAAAAAGGCCAAGCCCACCATAAGGGCCCACTTGGAAACAATCGGCCCAGAAACGTAAACTTACAACCCAAAAGCCCAGAACTTCTCTCTTAAAATTATAAATCAAAATGAAAAAATAAAATAAAATAAAATAAAATTCGGTGTATCCACTATCAAATCCAAACGGTAAAATAATTTTTCTACAATTATCAATTCATGTTCTTCTATTCTTTACAATCCTAAGCAAAAATAAAAATAATAATAATAATAATAAATTCGTTGTTATATTGGATTTGATTTTATGTATATATACATTTTTTTGGTCTCCCTCTATAGGCATTTTATAAAACAAAATCGTGCTACGGATGAAATAATGAATCACTGGCATAATCAGAAATAGATATAAGAGTTGAAACTCCTCCATGTAAGAATTTAATGGCATTATAAACTCGGGGGAGAAGTCTCAGCTCTTCTCTCTCTCTCTGTATCTGGTTAGGTCGCTGGTTAGTTGTTGGTGTAAATAACATTTTTATTTGTAAAAACAATTTGTGTGTTGTTTATTTATTTATTTTTTTCTCTTCTTTATAAAGTGTCTTAACCACTGATTTGTTACCTTAACTTTTTGATTTTTTGATTTTTTGACTAAAAATACTAAAAAATCTAGATTCTTAATTTGACAAAAACAGTAAAAAAAAATTTAAAAGTTAAAAATTTAAATTAGAACACAAACTCTCACCACTTTTAAAATACAATAATGCCCCTTATTCATAACTTATTTATAATCATTACTAATTACACATAATTATTAATATCAAATATATATATATATATAATAGTAAAATTGTCTACTTTAAACAAAACAAAAAAAGTTAGCTTTTATCTAAACAATTAATTTTTTTAAAAACAAAATAGCTTAAAAACTAACTTACCGAATAACCTACTTTGAACCCAATTTAATTTTGAGAAATTTAAGGTTAGGCCCTCTTTTTTGTAGTAAAATTAGATTTAGTCCTATTAAATTCTTTTTATTAAGATTAGTCCCGTCTTAATTTTAATTTCCTGAAATACTTTTAAATCATATTTTAAAAAATTTTCTTTTGATCAAATCCATTCCTAAACGGGAATTAAAATTTATGTCTCATAAATCTCTCCAAAAATCTCTCTAAAAATCTCTCCAAACTTTTGCGTTATAATCACCACAATACTAATTCTATTGCCATCTTTATCCTCCGTCGTTGTCGTCTTCATCATCGACGTCGTAAAAATATAACATTAAATCATGAGATGTATTCTGAAAATTACACTGTTATTTCAACGTATCACTTTTGATATAACTGATAAATGTATCAGTAGAATACATATGGAAAAGTGCACTGTTATTTAAACTGATAAATGCATCAGTTGAATATGTATTTTAAAAATTGCATTGTTAAAACAACTGATAAATATATCAGTAGAATACAGACTTAGAAAAATGTACTGTTATGCGAACTAATAACTGTATCGGTTGAATGTGTATTTTGAAAATTGCACTGTTTGAGCAACTGATAAATGTATCATTTGTTGTCCGAATCTGTAACTTGCACTGTTGATGCAACTAGTATATTTATTTTTTGAGTTTAAACTATAAAATTTTATAGGATTGTTAAAAGTATCATATCAACTACCAAATATATGAAACATAAACTTATCAAATACTCTGATAAATGTAGCAAATGTATTTGGATTCAAAAAGTTTTATATTTATTCTAACTGATAAATATATTTGTTTATTTCGTATTCAGGAAAATTTACTGCTGTTTCAACTTATAAATGTGACAGAATAAGTTTTCAAAAATATCTCATATATACTTTACTAAAATCACCATAATATTTTATCATGTAATTAAGCAAGAAAAAAATAAAAAATAAAAAGTTCAAAAATAAAATCAATATAAACTACATTGAATACATGAAGTTATAAAAATATAAAACGTTCCCAAAAAGAACAAATGTGAACTACCTTCAAAACATAGAGACTGAATCATTCGATAAAAAATGATTTCATATTCACAAATTGAAAAAAAATATTGAAAACAATAATTGATTTCATATCCATAAATGGACAATTTTACATTTTTAAAACAAAAAAAAAATTAAAATTAAAACAATCTAATCTAACAACAATATATACATACTAGTAAAAATCTGGAGAGCTTTTGAATTATAAACATAAATAATACTTTGGCAACAATAAAATGGCAATGAACAAATTGAAAAATAAGTTAAAATCTATTCCAAGTTAGGAAAATTAGTTGATTTTCAGTTTCCAACTAAATCGTTGCTACTTTTGAATGTTAATAATTTTTGACGAATTTTGATGTCTGCGTCCAAAAATATTCTCTAAACAGGAAAATGTGTTTGTCTAATTAAATTGCAAGATATTGTACAAATCAATATTTGTGAAATTGATATCTAAAATCAAAGAGAATATAATATTTTTCATAAACAAAGTGATAAGTTAAGATGATCCTGTAATTAATGTGCATCATAGAATCATGGGGATTAAATACAAAATGCATCACCGATTTCTATATAGTACAATGCATCCTATAATCAATGCATTAAAAAATGAAAATAAGGCACCGGTTGGTAAAAGGCATGTTGAACCAAAAAAATCATAAAATTTAAATAAAATGACTAAATTCAATACAAAAAAAATAGATGAAATTAAAACTTTTGTATACTTTTAAAATAGTACTAAAATTTAATTAATTCGTTAATTTTTTTAGTTAAAAATGCAACAAATTTTTTTTAAAAAAAACTAATTATCAATTGACGGCTAAGTACCTCCAATTTACTTATTTAACCTTTTTATATAGTTATGTAATATATTTAGGCCTCATGAGATTTTCTTATGAAAAGAATTGTGTATGGCAATTTCAACTAACATACAATACAAAGCGGGTGAATATTTTTTTTTGGATATATTTCTGTATTTAGTGAATCAAGTTTAGTTAAAAAAGATTTACTTTTTAAATTCATTTTATTATGAGTAACTAGAAAAGTTTTTAAAAAATCTTCTCAAGATGTGAAAATATAAAGTACATAAATATTTCTTCATCATGATATGATTTTTTTTTTCATTTTTAATAAATAATTCAAAATAGAGTCATAAGTCATAACTTTTCAATTTTTAGATTTCATCATTAATAAAATTAACAATAACAATATAAAACAAAGTGAGTGTTTGGAATTACTAAAATTAGTAATTTATATATTGTAATTTGTAGCAAAAATTATAAGTGTTTAGCAGAAGTTATAACTTGTAGTTGAAATAAAAGAAAAAGTAATTAAAACTTATAGTAAAAATTATAAATATTTTAAAAAAATTATAATTTATAATTAAAATTAGTAGTATGAACCTAAAAAGTAATTCAAAAAACTTGGCCAAACACCAAAAAAAAAAAAAAAAAAAACCTATGAAAAGAAAACCAAGATTATAAGCTTCATTCATCTGTTGATGGAAAAGGAAAAAATATTTTTACTTTTCTAGGTGCATGTTTAGTTGTTTTAAAAAATAGTTTCATAGTAATAGATATTTTCAGAAAATAAATTCTAAAAAAATGTAAAATTATGTAGTGCAAAAAAAATCAAAATTAAGGTTTTCATGAAATGTTCTTACAAATTCAAAAGATAAAAAAAAATTTAATTGGCTTATATTTTTAAAAATTTTCTAGTTGATTATTTTTTTTGTACAAGTTTTATGACAAATTGACGAAGCCATAAAAGAAACCAATGGATCCTTAATAACAATTTACACTTAGCAAACATAACCATAATCTAAATGGCCAATTTTAACTCCTTTTTAACTCCTCAATCAAATCGCCTTATGCCTCTTTCCCTCAAATCCATTTATGTTTCTACAAAAATATATCCTTAAAAGGTCTTGTTTGATAACTAATTTTAAGTTAAATTTTTTTATTTTTTTTACTTTTAAATTATAATCTTTGAAAAATAATAGCATAACTTTGGTTATTTTTAAAAAATATAATTAACCTTTTAATTAAAAATATTATATTTATTTCATTCAAAGATATCATATTTATTTCATTATTTCATTCGTCCAACTCATAGGATAGCATTATAAACATTCTTTTCTTGTAAAAACTAAGTGAAAAAAATTAATAGACCCTTTCAAAATACCAAACAATATAGCTGAAAAACTATTTTTTTAAAAGAAAAACCAATTTTTTAAATAGCCAAACAGAGACTAAACAGCCAAATCAACTTCACCATGGTGTCCAAACTCCACACTTTTATATACAAACAATTTACACGGCCAAAGTTCCGACCTCCGACACAACCAAACAAATTTTAACAAAATGCCCCAAACAAAAATTTAAGATGTTTGGAGGGGCAAAAAATAAAAAAACAAGACATTAACCAAAAAATGCATAATCATTATACTATACAATGTTGAAAATTAAATTTTCTACAACTCATTTTCCCTTTTGGGGATAATTGTTTATTTTATTTTTAATAAATTTTTTCTATTCTCGTCAAAAAAAAAATTTTATAATTAAAATATAGAAAAATTCAAAATAGACAAAAAATAATTTAATAAATTAAATTTTATATTATTTATTTTTATCTTTAATAAAAAAATTTATTTTTTAATTAAAATTTTTTATTTTTGAGTTTATGTCATTAAAATAATTCTTTAGTTAAAAAAATAAACAAAAAATTTAAAAAAATAAAAATAAACCCAAAATTATAGACATTTAACCCAAACTGGGCCATCATTTTAGGCACACACAAAATGCTACAAAAATAAACCCAAAATTTTATTTAAGATTTGAAATTAATAATTTAAATTTAATTATGTGCGGCCTAAACCACACTTTAATTGAATTTAAATCCTTTATTTTGAATTTTAAATAAATTTTGGGTTTTATAGTATTTACTGTTTCAGGCACCGGTGGAGGCCATCAACGCCGCCTTCAACTCCTCGTTCCCGTCCCCTTCCGCCACCTTCCCTCCAAAACCATTCGGTTCCGGTGACCTTCTATCGCCATTGCTGCTTCTCGGATCAGAACTGGAACCCGAACGTTTCCCCCCTCTATCCCCTCCTCTGTACTTTCCCAAATCAACACCCACGCCAGCGGCCGACGATGACAGCTTTTCGGCGACTAATTCCGACCTCAGTTCCTCCATAGCTCTTCTGAGAATCCCATTCTCAACTTGCATAAGCTCCAACTGACGCTTGACGCCGGAGAGACCTTCTCCAGCGTCAACAACTCCAGGAGAATTCACGCTTTTGGTATATTCGTCCGCCAAGTGTTCGATCCCGATCTTGTTCACCGCGAGGAGAGGGAGGTTCTGGAAGGAAACTCTAGCCGTTGGGAATTTTCTCGTCGTCGCCGGCTCATCCACCACCGGGAATCTTAAGCCCCATCGAAAATTCACCGCCACGCGATTCATCAAAGGCAAGACCGTCTTCGCGCTCACCTCCGTGCCACTCAACAATCCACCAATCGGCGAGACCGCGATTTTATCGCCGGAGAACAGTTCGTTCTCCGTCGAGAACTCGCTCTTCACCATCGGCGAATCAATCACCTCCACCAATTCGTCGCCGTTGTCAGAGAGATCTCCGTTTGATTTCGACTTAATAATCTTCACAAAATCGGACGATTGCGATTTCTTCACACAGAAATCACCGAACCGAGGCTTGAAGTGAACGAAAAACCTAGGGTTTTGGTGCCCGACGAGATTGAACTCCGCGCTCATCGTCACCGGACTCGAAATCGGCGATCCAAAATGGCCAATCCCGGTTTTGAACACGAGCGCGAACGGATTCAGATAATCGTTGGGTCGGTAAGCGATCTTCAGAGAAGGGCCGGAGTGGAAGAAAGTGGCGAGATTCAAAGATGTCTCTTTGGACTCGCCGGCGACGATTCCGGACTGGAACGGAAACCCTAGAATGTTGAGAGGGACTTTGGCCCGAAACAGTGGCTTCTGGTCTTCGCGAAACTTGATCGAAGCCTTCATATTTCCCTCAATCTGAAAGTATCTGAAAACCCTAATTGACTAGTGATTTAGAAAAGAGAGAGAAAAGTGAGGGATAATTTGATTAGCGTTTGCTCTAGTCTGATTTTTGGTAGTGATTTATAGCAAAAAAAAAATTTCTAGTTTCAAGGGTTTTGAAGGTGAAGGATAGGAATGGTAATTTTTCTTGCTATGCTCTCGTCCTCCTCTCGTTTTGCTTTCTAGGTTCTTCTCGCTTTCGATAACAAATTGCTTATGAAATGTATTTGCTCTCTCTATTTTGTTTTTTTCCTCCCGTTTCATATTTAATTACATAAAATAAATATTTTTTAAATATTAATATACGTATAAAATATATATTTTATAAATATAATAAATTTAAAATATTAAAATATTATATTTATTTTTTATTTTATATATTTTATTATATTAATTTATTAATTATTACTTTGTATATATTATATTATTTATAATTTTTATTAATATTATTTTTATAAATTTTAAAAATTATATTTGAAATATTTCCGTATTTATTCTATTTTGTTACTATTTTTTTAATATTTTTTTATTTTCATTCTAATTAAATAATAAATAAAAATAAAAGAACTAATTTCTAATCCTACCCTGCCCATTATCATTCCTAGTGAAAGATGAGGATTTGAAGACCAAAAAAACACAAATGTGTAACGACTATTTAGCTAAACACAAGTGTTATCTACCAACAACAAACTTATAGTCAATTTGTTAACTTAATTTTAAGTTAGAATTTCTATTTAAAATTATTTTAAACAAAATTAAAAAAATTTTATTTAATAAATTGTATAGATGACTTCAAGCCAAAAGACCAAAAATTAATTTTTTTTACTTAAAATTATTTTAAGCCAAAAACAAAAGTATTAAGAAAATTTTAAGTCAAAAAAATTTTGTTATAATTTTTATTAATTTATTTGATAAATTTCAACGAATACATTTTAAAAATATAATTTTTATAAGGGTTATACTAACCACCGCTCATTGGGCGGTGATTAATAATCTAATAAAGACAAATTTTTTTAATATCAATACACTTTTTGGTGTGTCGCATATTACTTTTACAGATATCAATACACTTTACACAAATATTTATACATTATATATCCTTTAACCACCATCCATTGGGCGGTAATTAGCATTTTTCTTTTTATAAAAGTAAATCTCAATAATAAAAACATGATATTTCTAATGAATAAATAAAAATATTTTATATATAAAAAAAATCTGAACAAATCACATTTAATAAAAGTATTCAAATACCATTAATTATTTTAAAAAATATATAATTTATTCAGATACTTAATGATATTTGATTAATTTAATTTGTTACGTGGGTAATTTACATATTAAAAATAATAAAATAAATGATTCAAATAATCAAAATAGATCCAATTTGAGATCAAAATTAACTCAATTAAGCTGGTCCAGTTCTGTTTTAATTTTAAATTCTAATTATATCGTGTTTTGCGTTTTTTAAAAAATAATTTATTTACAAAAGAAATTAACTTCTAAGATGTATCATTTGATTGAAATACATATATATATTTCAATCATTTTTATTTTTTAAGTTAAATAATTATAATACTTTTAATTTTAAAAAAATAATTATTCTCTCAAAAAAATAACTATAGCATAAACGAAAAAATAAAAATATTTTAAATATTTCAATCAAAAAATTATTCTAAATAATTTACTACAAACGGTGAACTCTTTTTTATGGGCAGGCAGTATTAGTGCTCGCTAAGGCCCTATTGGCAACTTGCATTTTTGAGTTTTTTTTTTTTAAACGTAAAAAAAATTAATCTTGTCTGTTTAGTAAAAAAATAAAAAAGTTAAAAAATAAAATTAAAATATAAATTTTTAGAATATTCAAATTAAATTTTTATCATTTTTAAAATATAATGGTACTTTTTATTTATAACTTATTTATTATCAATATCAACTACATATAATTATTAATATTAATTATATAAAAAGATAAAAAAAAATGTCAGCTTTGAATAAAAAATAAAAAAAAATTAATTTTTTATCCAAACAATTAATTTTAAAAAAAATTAATTTAAAAATTAAATTACTAAATAATTTATTTTAAATTTAATTTAACTTTTTAATTAAAAATATAAAAAAATAAAAAAATAAACTTTTAAACTAGTTACTGATTGCCCTTAAATTTGGCTGAAGTGCGCGCTCTCCTGCGTTTGATCTGGAGTCATTGATTTTTGGCATCTTAAGTTACAAAATTACCCTTCTATTTATTCAAAACGACGTGAATTTGGTGAATGATATTTTGTAATATGTGGTAGCGGTGCGGACATAGTTGTCAATTAAGGTAGAGTAAGTTTTGTACCAGGTGGCGAACCAGGAGAGCCCTTTAAAGATTTTAAAATTCAAATTTTTTAATTTTTTGGGATAATTTATAGAAAAAAAAAAAGGAAAAGTGCAATTCTAGCCCACAAAAATTTACTCAAATTAAGAAATAATTTTTTCATGGTTCAAGATTACATAATTTCAAATTATTTAATATTTTTTTGAATTAAGAGCAATTCCAACATTTTTTTCAAAAGAAGCATGTTGACTAGGAGAGTGGTAATATTTTTTTTAACAATAAAAGTATGTGCAATGTCTAAAATAATAATAATACATGTTTTATTGTATGTATATATTATTATGAGAAATACTTTATTTTGAATTTTATTTATTATATTTACTAATATAACAAGGACGCAAATTCATGCATAGTTTTTGAAGGAAATTGAAATTTTAAGAATCAATGAGCATAATATATCAAAAAAAATAATTGTGCATTTTCGTTCGAATGAGAAACATCCTAAAAGTTGCCAGATGAAACGAACAACTCAATATACCTTACAAGGCGGAATACGAATTATATATCTGAGATTTTTCTGATTTAATCTCGTCTCAACATTTAAATAAAAAAATCTAAAAAATTGAAATAAGAATCTAAAACCTCGTCTGCACCTCAAATTTTTTCCCCTATTCATGTACATTGATTCACGAACAGAGTGTGCTTTGACCTTTATTATTCAAATTTTGACTTAATTTTATTTTTACAATAATATAAAAACCCTAATCATTGGCTGCCAATGCATTAAGCAATGTATATATAGATTATGATAAAAATCTAAAGAATAAATAAGATAAGAACTCCTTATGTAATTAAAAAAATCTTAATTAATTAAAATTAAAATTTTAATTACATAAATTACAATTTATACCCCTAAAAAATTATTTGCATTCCTAATCATTTTTTAAAATTATCTTCAAGCTTATGTTATTAAATTCTTATTTATCTCTTCACGTTAAGATTATAGATACACGTCGATTAAATTAAATTACTAACAATTATATTTAATCGACTTGTTATAATTCCTTAAGACCTTCTATTTAACTTATTTGCTATGTCGGATTATGAAATTCACATTTAAGGTTTGACATAATCAAAATTTATAAGTTTTCTGAGGTATCATCAATGCATATACTGAGATATGAATTTCGTCAATAATTAATAATTATCATACAAGTAATGTCGTTATCAAGTTCACTAAAGTTATTGACCTGTAAAAGATCTTACCCCTTTATGTATTAAAATAACAACTATATATATATATATTAATTAATTATTTCAGAATTAAGAGTATAAACACTCATAATAACCATAAAATATTAATTACTTTATATAGTCAGTATAAAAATAATTATTCAAACACAGTTCTGTTCAATACACACAATATAAAATAGCACAGTGAGTCAAAATCATATAATTTCTCATAATTAAGACAAATCAATTAAATCAATGTACTACAGTTCTACTGATAGTGTGTCCAATTCTATCTAAGAATGTGAATAAAAAGCTTGTATTCTATAATAACCGATAATCTGATTTTCTGTATGTAAGCTGAACTCCACATACTAGATCATCTATTATGTAGAATAAAAGATACACATGCATAATATTAAATAAATAATGTGGTGCAAATATTGCTCATACAGATTCTCACTTAAATAGAAATAATCAATTTTATTAATAGAATAAAGTCAATACTAAAATCTATTACATAAAGCATGAATTTTAGTATATCACTCTAACAGTTCTATGTATTGTATTTATAATAATTATTTTTTAAAAAATTCTATGATCATGTTTGTTTGGATAGATTTGAAGGGATTGAATTGGACTAACAAATATATGAAAATTATATTTTTAAAATTTGTCACTTTAAATTGTTAGTCTCATATTTGGTTTATTAGAATAAACTATTAACCCAAATAGTTCAATATTCATGATATTATTTATCCCAACTCTTATATTGACAGTATGTCCCTCCTTCAAATAATCTTTTTTCCCTATTTAATAGTTATAAATAAATTTATAATTTTTTTTCTCTACTTTATTCTATTTTAATAAAATATGATATAAATAATACCATAGTATACATGATCTTATTTACTATCATATGATATTAAAAAAAATATGAAAACCATGTCTTACGTATCTCTCTCTTGTCTTGTTTAATCTATTTGACACATCAAACATGATCTACTAAGTTATTTAATTGATTATTCATTTTGTATCTTTTTATAATGGTGGTTACTTACATTTTTGCTATTGTGAATGACTCTCAAAATTGCATTTTGTCTTTTATATTGATTAGATTTGTGAGGAGAAAATAGATATAGAGAGGTAATTATTAAAATAGAGTGTAGTGTTGAAATGCATGTATAAAAATGATTAATTAAAGGAAAAATTAAATCTAGACTTTCTGCATTCTTATTATATATCACTATCTACTCACTTATTTTTAAAAATCACACTGTACTCCCTTACTTTACTAAAATAGATAACACTTTAATTTTTTCGTTAGTCAATCGTTACTTAACCTAACAAAAAAATATAATATCAGCTAAAAATTAATAAGAAATTTCAATTTTACCCTTTCTCTTCCCTCGTATGCTCACGCTCATCTTCCCTCACCCCTCACACCAAAAATTCTGCCCATGCATCGCCGCGGCTTCCATTGCCGCTAACAAAAAAAGCACCCCTCACAACCACCACATAAAAACCCCTTACCACCACCGCTACCCTGCTCGCCACCACCACACAAACTAGTGCAACACCACCATCTCAAACTCTATTTGTCTCACAACTTTTCTTCACCTCTTCGAACCCCACTCCTCCTCATCATTATCGTCCATTTCTCCGATCAAAATGTCAACCCAAATCGTTGAACACAACGTCCTCTTCAAAGTCACACCCGACACGGACCCATCCAAGTGCCGATCTCGACGACATCATGCCGTTGATTGGGTTCAAACCCGTCGATTCAGGTGCACTTGAGAAGGGTGAGGTAATCAATGGCTATGTTATAAAATGTGGTTTTGAGAATTAATTATTTGTTAAGAACTGTGAGACCCTGACCCATTTCCTTTTTCGGTATTTTTGACATGTAATTTACCGTTTTTATTGTTGCATATTTATATGCATTTTATGCATGATCGAACTTAGATATGCATGTGGGGTTGGATCCCGGGACTGTTGGGCATTGTGGTGATAAGTTTAAAAAAAAAAGAAGGTATTTTTGTGAGCCTATAAATATCTAGGTTTAGATATTTTTAAAAGATATTTTCTCTCTCTAGCTTTGAAATCAATTCGAAACCTCTGCTTTTGGTGATTGAGTAACGAATCCTTACTATCTACACCGAGGGCTACGCATTCATCCGAACAGAATCTCGTTTCGACAAGATCTATTTTTTGAGACGTCGAGTTTTTGATTCAATGAGGTAGGATCCTAAACTCTCACGTCTTAAAAGGGTGCTACGTGAAATTATATATTTTTTCACTGTCAAAAAATACATGAAAAGTTGTTTTATATTTCAAAAAGTCGAGTTTTGCTCTTAAATCGTTCTTGATTGCTTTCGGTTGGATTAAATGGGGTTTTGAGGTGTTTCTTTTGGTGTTTCTTTATGATTTTGAGCTTGCGTATGTCTAAGGGTATCAAAAAGGAGTTTGAATATTTTGATTTTGGGGTTGAAAGGCTGTTCTCGTAACTAGGGTTTCATTTTTGCCGTGAGTCAGTCGACTAAACTGGGTGCTTCATTTGACTAGATTGTCAGTAGGGTGGTTTAGTCGACTGGATTGGAGAGTTCAGTTGATTGACCTCGGTTTTGGGAGAATTTTTTTAAATTCCAGTATCCTTTTTCAGTAGACTAGATGGGGGTGCCCAGTTAACTGAAGTCCTGTTGGGGCTGTTTTTTTATTTTAAGTGGTTGTGTTGTGGTCTTGGGAGTTTGTGGTCGTTTGTCGTCATCTTTGGGGTTGACGTGGATTTGGTAATCGTGGTGTTTATACATCGTCGTGTGCGCGACGTGTTTGGGTTCGTAATTATTTTTATAAAAGGCGTGTTTTGAAAAAGTTAGTGGTTTGTATAAACGTTGGTGAAAATCGAGTTTTTGGAGGTTGGGAGTTGGCCTTCGGGGTTAGGTTTTGTTTTGTTTTGTTTCTTGTTGGTCGTCTAGGTTAGTGTTTTGTTGCTTGTTGGTCGTTATGTGGCACGTGGTGTTTGTACGTGGTTTGGTGCATTTAAAATTTTAGTTTTACATGCATGTTGAAGGACGAATATGTGGTCTTTGTGTATATAAAATCCTGATTTTATTTATGTGTGTGTGTGGCTACCGATGGACGAATGTGTGGTCCGATAACTGTTAACTCTGGTTAACAATGCATAAAAAGGGACGAAAATGTGGTCCGACACATGTTAACTCTGGTTAACAACGCACGTGCATGTGGAAATCTAAGGAACAAAAATGTGGTCCTAAGGTTTCATGTGTTGCGATGTGAGGGTTGCATGTGTTGCGTTGTGTGAGTTGTAGGAGTTGTAGGTGAGGCGCAAGAATCAGTGTGGGTTCGATAGAACTATTTTCGGGGCTCACGAGAGCCGTGATATATACCTGTGTTGCATGTGGGGTTCGTGAAAGTCGTTATATATACTTGTGTTGTATGTAGAGCTCGTGAGAGTCGATGATTGCGTGTGAAATATTATAATATATATGTAGATATATCAAACTATTTTGAGGCTCGTGTGAGTCGAAATATTCATATCTTTTCGCAGCAGCATGTTTAGCTTTTATTACATATTTGTCTAGTTTCTACTGAGTTTTGGCTCACGGTGAGGGATTTAAAATGTTTTCAGGTACATACGGTCACACAGGTTGATCGGGAAGAGTTGGTTGGCGCAGAAGACCCGTGGTCTTCTCTTTTTGTTTCGTTTGGATCATGTATATTTTACATGTTTTGGTTTTAGACCATGAATTGTAAGCCTGATGGCGACATATTTAATGCATGTATATTTTTTATCTTGAGAGTGAAACATCAAGTTTGGTGTTATATATATATATGATGTTTTAGGTGACCCAGAATTTGGGATGTGACAAGAACTCACTTACATGCATGTATGGGAAGCATGGAGCAGTTAGAGATGCTAAAAATCTGTTTTCAAAAATTGAATCGAAGAGTGTGGTGAGTTGGAATGCTTTGATATCATCATTTGCAGAGACCTTGAATTTTTTATGGTGAGGTGAGGAACAGAGGCATCAGAGCTATTGCTGAAGCACTTGCTGTGGTCATATAGAAGTTCAAAAAATTGATTGATCAACCGAAGCTTGCTAAAGCACCTGCTGATTCGTTCGGCCAGGAGATTTACATTCTTTAAGTTGAAGGAAGGGTTGAGGGATACCGAGAAAAATGAAGTTTGGGATGTGATTGGATGGGTGAATGACTGTTTGGCGTCAATCGATGAGATTAGTTTAATTTGGGAAAAACTTCTCAATAGCGACGACGAAAGGGTTTTCAATTGGTTCGAGATTGAGAAAATTGGAGGAGTTAGTGATTCTCTTTGGGGCTGCTGCTTCTTCTTAAAAATTAATCATTTTCAACACATTAGCAGGGCATCACAAAATCTATCAAATCCCAAATTTGAAGGCTGAGTCTCAATCATTCAAATTAGTTGAACAGAGCAGCCTGATAACAAATTCTCATGATCTACAATTGAATTCCTTTGCTTTTCTTCTAAATTAACTCCAAATCAAGGAGGCCTTTTTATCATTTTGGGATGGTGGTGCGGTGAAAGGCTTCCATTGGTTAGGGTTTGGTTAGAAAATGGAGTGTAAAGAATAAGGACAATATAGTTCTTTTGTTTTTGCCTTTAACATAGTTAATAATTAAAAAATACAGTATGATTTCTAAAAATAAAAGACTAGACAGTAATATATGATAGCAATGTAAGAGGTCTATTAACCAAAAATAAATTTAATCTCCTTCGAAAAGGAAAAATTCTTCTAACTAATCAAACGATTGCGTGTAAGGCCCTTTTGTCGTATTTCAGGATTTCGTTAGAAAGTAATAATGATCGAAAATAAAAGTAATAAAAGAATTTTATTACTTGAATAGAAAATATGACCAAGTACAAAAATTATAGATTGATTACAAGCTACTCTTATCAACTAGAAAGAAAAATTACAAAAAAATTACAAGAAAACAAAATATAAATGACAGAAATGAAAGATAGGTAGTTTGTCGATGTGTGAAAAAGGTCCTCACATTGATTACAATATACGTATTTATAAAATTCTCTATAAAAAATTACCCCTAACCACTATTAACTTTCCACAACTACACTACATATAAAATGTTTCCTACGACGCCAAGTGTTATTTGTAACTTTCATCAGCCGCTGTTCTCCTATTTGATTACCATTTGTCATTTTTTAAACTATCAACATGGGCATTTAAATATATATATTATTTTTTATTAAATCTTTATAAAATATGGTAGACTATTAAATAGAAAATAATATTTTTGATAAAAAATTTATTAATTATGGTGTAAATAATGCCCCAAACTCTTTAAGAATGAGAGTTATTGAATTCTTGAAGAGTACGTTGTACAATCATACTAAAGTTAAATTTTTGATAGTCATAAATGGCTAAAATTATACTTGGCATATTTTTTTTTATTTTTTTTATTTATCAAGAGAATAGAAAATTAAATTTCTAATTCATTTATTCACACCGTAAAATAGAATTAATATGGACAATTAAATTTAAAATAAATAATTTAAATTTTTTAATACACCCAAGCATGCCATTACTTAGAATAACCCCAAAGTTTAAGCAATTAATGCCCATGCTTTAGTAGCTGGCACTTGACAGTGCATCATTGTAATCGTCTAGGCAAGGAAATTTTTTTTGTACTAACTCTAGGCAAATCTCATTTTGCCTTTCTAGTCAGCTCTCAAAAGATTGTCGAAATAGAATTTTTTTTTTGGTACTAGGTTT
>JAOTRH010032838.1:0-33355 GCA_034768845.1 Heliamphora exappendiculata
TGTGTGTGTGTGTGTGTGTGAGAGAGAGAGAGAGAGAGAGAGAGAGAGAGAGAGAGAGAGAGAGAGAGAGAGAGAGACTAATCCAGTTCTTCTACTCATGTTAGCTAACTTTGGCATTAAACTGACCTCCCTGAGGTTTATCATTAATACAAATTCCCTCTCACGTTATAAAAATTACAGCAACCTACCTTGTTAGAGTTTGTCTATTAACAGTGTTGAGGACTTGACGTTGAGAAGGAAATAACAGATTTACCCTTCATTGTTTTACCTAAAAATAAACAAAAGAAAAGTCATATATATATCTCATATCATGTTAAAACAACCTTGCTGCCCATGAGTTCCTTTTGTTCCTCCCTTCTCTCTCCCTCTTTCTTATTGCCCGACTAAAAATAAACAAAAGAAAAGTGCTATATCTCATATCTTGTTAAAACAACCTTTCTGCCCATGAGTTCCTTTTGTTCCTCCCTTCTCTCTCCCATGTCCAGTCACCTGATTTACTGCTCGATACCTCCTTCAGCCAGCAGCCATCTCAGATCACCACCCCATGGCGGCCCTCCCACTGCACCCCACAGTGCACTTGTCTTTGTGAACCCACAACCCCTCGAGTGCCAAAGCGCTCCGGGCTACCTAATTTTCACACAAATTAAATCCATATCCAAATCCAGTTCACCAACAAATCCACCACCACCACTAAAGAAAAGCCTGCCTCCCTATATCCCCAATTGAATGCAACAGATTGGTCCAAACCCAATCCTTCTCAAAACCCTAGATTACTTCATAAGTTTTCCCCATTGTTTCACATGAGTTGAAATCAATATATCACAAGGGATGCAGCAGTTGTATTCAGAGAATAACATCACATAATAAGAACGTGTATGCTTAAAAGCTAAAACAAATGCACATTCAAAACCAAATCTTGATCTGCATTTTTCTATGAGAACATCAACCTCCCATTCCCAAGTAAGCAATGAGAGTCCATACTTATTACTTCCACAACTGTTAAGCAATACTAAACTACAATGTAAATGTTATTACTGTAAAAAGACATCAAGAATAATAAATGAGAAATAACTTCACAAGAAAACTATAATAGTTATCTTCCCATTCTTACCCAAGACATGCAATCGTAAATTGCTAACACGGAATAGGTGCTCCCACCAGGACAGTTCAGATATACCTGGTATGATGAAAGACAAGTCATAATCTTGAAAGTTATGGAAAGACACAATATGTTTATAGCTCCATATCTGAGCTGCAAGAGTGAGAAATTGAGTAACAAGATAAAATATACCACACCAGAATATCTGCATCCTCATCTATAGTTGCCAGTGTCACAAGCTGTGATATTACTCGCTGAGCGACCTGTGAGTTTATTGGTTGTCCAATGAAGATTATTCGATTCCTGAATAAAACTGTTGAAAGGTCCAGTAGTCCTCCTGGAGTCATAATAGCTGGCATGACGGGTGGATTCCCCTTTTTCGCTTCTATTGCGCCATAACTGTTCACAATGGGATGTTACCAAATTATAATTCTAGTTAGCAGTCATCACCAGAATAATAATAAGCAAAAGTTGGGATGAAATAATTCGGCCATTCGAAGCTCATGAATCATCAAAAAGCTGATCTGAATTACAGAATTAGATATAGATTGAGAAAATAATGAGAAAAAGGGGTACCAAGCTGCAATGCTTTCCCAATAATTTGATTAACTTTTCATCAATTGACAAGAAAGTAATCCATATTCAGAAGTTTGATGTTGTTTGTATCAATCGAGTGAATTATAGCAATACCATCAAAGGCACAAAGTTAAAAGGCTAATTTCCTCAAGTAGCCTATAAGTCAAATTTCGATAAACTGTCAAGACACCAGAAGGAACAAAAGCAAATTGAGTGTCTGCTCAAACGTCTGCAAAAGCATTTAAATACAGTATCTGTGACATGCAACTTACTCTATAGATTTTGGTAACAATCCAAGAAATGTTCTTTTCTGGCCTCCAACTACAGAATGCTTGTTCTTAAAATATAGCTCAAAGACCGAAAATTTGCCAATGTCAGGAAAGCCATGTCATTTTAAATCTTGGGAGTTCCTCGACCTCCCAAGCTATATGTACACCTTGAATCAATCCAAGAATGAGAAACATGCACAAAGATTTAAGCCTCTCAATGGAAAAATCTATAGAATATGTTTTGCAGGGAAAGTCTCTAGACCTAATACTTTTACAAATCCACAACATGAACACGACCTAATCCAATCAATAAAGTGGGCCACGCTTAACCCACCATTGGTATTTAAAACTATGTCATTGCTTATTACAATAACCATTAGAAGGCATGTTGACGACGAGTCATAATTTTTAAAGGTGAAATGCAAATCAAACCAAATACTAGGAGTTGTTTTTTCATTTGATAGGTGATGAAGATTTTATTGAAGGAAGAACCAAAAACTGGGGGCGGTACATGACTTGTACAAATGTTATAAAAAATTTAACAGGTAGGACATAAGACTAGGTTATTATTTATATTGAGTCCCATGATTCTGATAATTTCCAACATTATCCTCACTTCATCCCTCTACTTAATGTTGTCACCAGTGCTCTGACATGAAAAAACACTGAAAGGACTCCATTGCTAACCAGTCCAAATTCAGAGAGTTTCATATCAGTTACAATCCATCTATTGTTACTTGTACAATAATTATAGAAGTATTTTCAAATTTAATAGAATCGTCTGATACTCAAAAACTACATCTCAGCCGATCCTTTTCTATGTCATAAAGTAGGCCAATGGTCTGCGAAGTTTATAGGTAAAATAAACTTAGTTGACCCTTCTCAGAAGTTGCTGAATAATAATCATAAATTCCATAGAATTTTAGGCTCTGTGCATAGTGAAATAGATTTTAAAGCTTATTCAGTGTACAATTAAGAATACATTATTTTCTACACCCGTGTACATGTGTATGTATACATATGACATTTCACAATACTTTTGATGGTACATTTGTCCTATATGGCATATCTAAAGGTAGTAATTAGTCTAATCCAAGGTTTGAAACTGTATTTAGATTTTCTCTCACTTTCACTTTTTTTTACCTCTCCTCTCTCCTTCCTCACTAACCAACTCTCCTTCCTCACTAACCAACTCTCCTCTCTCTTCATTTCAAATATAACTTTTCTCCCTCTCTCTCTCTCATAGCAAGAGTCAAAGTATAAAAAAAATACATTTTTAATATACACGCATATATGCATGGTTAAAAAATATAGTTGGTTCTATACATTTATTTTTGATTTACATGCATCCTTTTAATTGGTTTTGTAGTTGGAATTAAGAGTGATCCTATTGACGGTAATTAATAATGTCAGGAGGTTGCGATGAGCTTATTAAAAATTATTAAATGCTTTGTTACTCTCAATAATTGAGGAAATTGTTCCTTATTTAAAATTAACTATATAAAATTAAATTATGTTAAAAGTGTTTTTAGGCGTAAGTAACTGCAAGTCATATAATGTAAACATACATGCCCGGTTTAATTGATTGGATTAAAATGAGAGGATATATAATTCCACATGATAAATAATCCCATGGCTTAGTAGGAAATGGATTATTAATACCACATTCTCTTAAGTATTGTATATTCCACATTTTGTTGGATTAGTTATCTAATGGATACATAATCCTCCTACTACTTGTTGAATTCAAACAAAGGTAATATAATCCCGTGAGATATGTAATTCAATGCCATGCTTAATCTGGTCAATCAAACATGGCCATAAAGACATATAATGTGCAAAGCTCCACAACAATAGAAGCAATAAACCTTGGATTAGTAGTACCACAGAAATCCTGCTCATCAAGTTTTAGAGGAAGTCCACGTGTTTTGCTAGATAATCCTGGCAATGATACAACATTTAGCTCAAATAATTACAATCTTTATTTTGCAGATGGAAGGCATGCCATTCCAAGGATAGAACATTAGCTTGAAAACAAACAAACAAAAGTTCGCAAGTAAGGCTTTGTTTGCTTCAATGTAAAATAGTTTTTACTAAAAAATATTTTATCAATTTTCCAGTGTTCGGTCAATATGAATAGTGTAAAATGCTTTTTCAGTAAAATATCATACATTAAAAGAACAAAATTAATTTACATAAAAAGAGGGTGTAAGTCATTTTTTGTGTTAATAGCGGCAGCGGTGATGGTAGTGATTACAGTAGTGATAGTGGTAGTGGTGACAATAAAGGTGGTGGTACCGGCATCGGTGGTCGTGGCAGTAGTGGTGGTTGCGATAACAGTGCCGACACTAGTGATGGATATTACAGCGGTGGTGACAATGATAGCAGTGGTGGGAGCGGTGGTGACGATAGAGGCAATGGGACAACAATGGCAGTGGTGGAGGTGGCAGTAGTTGTGGAGATGGTGGTAGCTGTGGTGATGGTAGTAACGTAAATAGTAATGGCAATAGTAGCAGTGGCGGCAACGGCTATGATTGTGGCGATAATAGTGGTAATGGCGATAGTGGCAACGACGATAGTCGTAGTGGTGATGATAACGATGTTAGTAGCATATTTAGATTAAAAAAGTTCTATTTATCTTAAAAATATTTTTCAAGTATTACCCAAACACTGAAAACAAAAATAAAAGAAAATTACAAAATAATTTTACATAAAAAATATTTTTATTTTAAAATTTTTTACGTCAAAACAAACAAAACCTAAATCACATACCAAAAGAAGGAAACAAAAATAATGCCTTTAGAACTAGGATGAGTTCACTAAGATCAAAAACACGTCTTGTATCATATCTAAGAATCATCCAGAGCCGAGTTCTAAATACAGAACTGCGTTTCAGATTCATACTCCCACAGAAAAACTAAATAATCATGAAAATTGAATTCGATTAATACCAATTGTTGAGGATTCACCATAAGGACTCGGCAAGGCACATACAATCCGTCTTGTTGAGTCTCTGCACGCGAGAGAATTCTCAACAATCCAAAAGCAATAATATAGGTATTAATAAATTACAAAATTCAGGAACGAACAAAAAACTCAAATCTTATACATTTATATGCGTACAATGTATAGATAATTGCAGAGAGAGAGAGAGAGAGAGAGACTTTTATATACCTTTGAGAAACAAACGAGAGAGCCGGCGCTCTGTTGCGAGGAGCGATTGAGAAGCTCAGTGGAGCAGATATAGATGACGCTATCATTTTCGCAGCTCAGAGAGAGAGAGAGAGAGAGAGGTTTGGCCGTTGTGGGGACAGTCGGATAGAGGAGCTCCAAGAACACAGAAGGAAGGAGCAAGAACTCAAAAATAATTGGGCCGGCCCAATATATAATAGAATTGGCTATGGCCCAAAATATTCATACTGGGCCCAATAATATTTGGATGCCCAGTTTTTGTCTCTGGCCCAAACTGGTTTTATATTTGGTCTGGATCCTTGGTGCTCTTTATTATAGGCAAATCACAATCTCATAAATTTACTCAAAATTTGACATGAATAGTCTTTGTTATTATGATTACATATAATTGTTATTGGTAATAATAAATTATCAACTAAGGATATTATTATCTTTTAGAATGAAATAAGATTATAATAAAATATTTTAGGTATTAGTGTTTTAATTTTACATTTTAAATTTTTTTTATCAAACAATTTTAAATTTTTTTAAACAAAAAAATTAAAAAGTCAAATTAACAACCCGGCTTGAATTCAAGTAAAATGAGATTGTAGTTCTCCTTAGTTTTCCATTTGGCACACGAATTAAATTTTGGAATTAAAATTCTAGTTCTAGGCAATAAGAGCCTAAAAGGAATTTATTAATACCGCACTTCCTAGTTTTAGATGATCAATGAGAGAGAGAGAGAGAGAGAGAGAGAGAGAGAGAGAGAGGGGGGAATGAGTTATTATTTGGTAACCGGCAATCTTAGAATACCACCTGATAAGTTTATGTAGTATTCTTATTTAATATGGTAATAATAAAATTTACGATAAGAACATGATAATTTACTTTTATTGAATAATTAAGAGAAATAATAATTCACATAACATAAATTGCGATTATTTTTTTTACTAAAAGTACCATGTTACATCGTACATGACACTTCGAGAGTACTACATGATATCGTATAGATTGTGATCATTTATTTATTAGATGAAATGCCACCAGATCAAGGTGCAACTATTGGTTGCTTTTCCCACTTCTTTTTCTAGGAGTTATATTCTAAATTTGGTTAGTTTGTTATGACCGAGTCACGGCAAGAGCTGTTGTAAGTGTTAATGAATGGAAGGAGCTATTGTATGTTTATTGTATTTGTTGTATGTTGATTTGTATATGCTGCATTAATTTGTATATATAAACTTTTTAAATAGCACTTTAATTTATTATAAATAATTTTTGAAATTCGCCCTTTGAAAAAAAAATGACCAGCTTATAAGATTTTAAAATAAAATGTAATACAAATGTGCTCAGATTATGCCGCTAATTATTTTAGATTAATCTCATTTTTATATAAATTATTTACTTAACGAGCTTAAAATAATAAATAATTCTAATCAGTTTGTGAGACTCCGGTTGGATCACCTTATTACTCACAACAGCTTCTACCTTGAATTGATCAAAACATATTGCAGAATCCTTTATATTAAAGGCCATAGACTTTGAAAAGGGAGTTAAGGTTCGAATTGACAGTAATATCTTAATTACTGGGCGAATGACAACTACAATAAATTACCTTCTTTTTGTCTTTTTTTTAACTTATGACTTCTTTTAGTAATTTGTTTAAAGTCAATTTCTAAATATTAATATAAAGTTTTTTGAAAATTTAATGATCCAAAAAGTTTTTTTTTTTTATTATTTCTATTTGGTAACCTATAATTACTTTTTAACTAAATAATTTATTTGTTTATTTAACTTGAAAAAGAAATAAAAAAATTAATTTTAAATGTGGATTACTAAATGATGCCAATGAGGGTATTTATTAGAACTAATTTTTTGGATTTTAATTTATAATCTAGTAAAAAGTTAAGAAAACTCAAAACATATGTGTTTATAACTTTTTTGCTCTAACTTCAAATTTTAAATTATCAAATATAAAATTTATAACTTGAGTTTATAATTGAAACAAATATTTATAATTTTATTTCACTATAATTTATAAATTTATTCCACTATAATCTATAAATTTATAACAACAATACTAGAATGACCCTTTTTTTTTACCAAAATAGTATCTTGATTAGTGTGATATAATCACAAATAATTGAATTTAAATAGAATTCATATGTAACATATTGTAGGGTGTATGTCTTGTATTCTGTAAATTCGCATAATTAAAATTTTATTTACATGTATTTGTGTCGGGCTGGAGTCATGAATCCATAAGGAGTCTAATATATGTAGAATTTGTAATTATAAGGGTTAGAATTTTAGAATTTGCTTATAAATAGGACTCTATAATTCTAGTTATCGTGTATAGAGTAAATTAATGGGGTAGAGAGTAAGGAGAGATGAAAAAATACAAGGGACACTGGAGTAACATTTAAACGGGAAAACGGGGTTTGTTTCAGGACTCGGGTTGTAGGTGTCGAATTTTGGGATGTTTTTTATCTCAGGTTTGTACATTCTACAATTATAGTGGATTATCTCTCACCAATTGACGTAGACAAGTTGTGCCGAACCACGTAAATCTTTGTGTGATATTTTTTTTGGTGTGTGCAATTATTTTTGCATCCGTTCGCGTTCGGAGATTGGTGTTTAAATCCCAACAAGTGGTATCAGAGCCGACGGTGGATGATTCGAGGCCGTGGCGATTGATCGGAGTAAGGTATTTTTTTGATTTCGTATCGGATAAATCAAAAAAAATTTATTTTGCACAAAAAGAAAAAAAGGCAGGTTGCGGTGGCACCAAATTAGTTCGGTGAAGGTGGCTTGGTGGAAATAATTTCACAAACAGCCGCAAACAAAAAAAGAAAAGAAAAAAAAAAGTTTCCAAACGACGCAACAGTGCTTGGGCATAGGAGGAATAGTTTAGGGTTTGAATTTGTTTAAATTAAGTGACGTACTGGTTCCTCAAGATTTGGTTTGGAGCAATTGATATTAGTGAGTTATCCCAAGGTTTTGAATCCACGTGGTAGGAGCACGAAATTAATTATTTAAGTTTATTTTATTATATTGGCTAGTATATATAATAAAATAATTTAAGGAGGAGGTGTCTTCTAAGGTTTTTTGGCGCTGCGGATTCATCGGAATGGTCCGAATTTTCAGATTCTGAATTATTTGATGAGATTTGATAGATCGGCTTATATTGGGATTGATCGAGCGAGATCAAATGTGATCAGGGGCAATCGGGTTTGATTGCGGGTGATAAGAGGCAATCAGGAGCAATCTGGTTCAATCAATGACGGAAGACTAATTATCAATGGATGCAGTTGAAATTTTAGTTGCAGGTGGAGTCAAGTCAGACGGCGATTTTCTGATTCGACAGATTATTAGCAATCAGGACACCTCAACGAATAGGTGTCGAGCATCTCGGTGTGGAGGTGCGGGCCATACTGGTTTGAGTGTGGCAGATTAACGACGACGACAGAATCGACATCGACACTGTTTATCTTCAGGGTAATTTGCAGAATTCAAGTCAATGTGGAGATTGTTGGGTATATGTTTTGTATTTTGTAGACACGTATAATTAAAATTTTATTTACATGTATTTTGGCTGGGTTGGAGTCATGAATCCATAAGGAGTCTAATATATGTAGGGTTTGTAATTATATGAGGTTAGAATTTTAGAGTTTGTCTAAAAATAGGACTCTATAATTCTAGTTATCGTGTGAGAGTAAATCAAGGGGGTAGAGATGTAAGGAGAGATAGAAAAATACCGGGGACACGGGAGTAGATTTTGAGCAGAGAAACGGAGTTTGTTTCATGGCTCGGGTTGTGGGTGTCGAGTTTTGCGGTATTTTTTGTATCGAGTTTGTACATTCTACAATTATAGTGGATTATTTCTCACCCATAGACGTAGGAAGGTTGTGCCGAACTACATAAATTTTTGTGTAATATTTTTTTTAGTGTGTATAATTATTTTTACTTCCGTTCACGTTCGAAAATTGATATTTAAATCCCAACGCATATTATATTACTCCACAAGCAAATAGCATGTCATTGTCTAGATGATCAATAATTAAGTACAGAGTCAGCAACTCTATAACTTAACCGTCACCACAAAGTCGATAAGTCAAGCTAATAAGAACATAGGTCTCGTTTAATAATCGGTGTTGATTAGATGAGATTAATAACGAAATAGAATTAGTATAAAGATTATGAATAAGATCGAATTCGTAATAAAGTCGGATTAATTTTCATATATTTGATTTGCATTAAATTAATTAGGTAATGGACTATATCAATACTTTTTTGATTTATACATGTGAGATTGAATTAAAATTACGACTTTCCAACATTACCCCTGTCTTTCCATTTTTTCCCTTTGTTTTTCTTTCATTGGTGCGGCCGTCCATCTCCCCCGTGTTTTTCTTTAACTGGCTGGTGGCTGAAGCATTGTATCTATTAACAAAGACAAAGAGTCCTAGCACTGCAATCTCTTCTACCGCACCAACACCTCGAGGTTCTGCTGTTGCTAGATAACATGATAACTGAAAGGGTAAAATGGTAATAGAAACACTAGTTTAGTTTTTTTTTTTTGGCTTTTTATAGTTTTTTTTCATCTTTTATGAACTTTTAAAATATTTTGGACTAATTCTTTTTTTTTAATTCATCACGATAAAACAAATCTAAAAATATAGTCGTTTTAAAAAAAATTAAAAAAAATTAACTAAACATCAGTGATTTTTTTGGCCTTATCTGACATTTTTTTTATTTTTTAGTTAATTTTTCTTACTTTTCAGGTTTCTTATAACCAGATAAATCTAAAAAATATTATTGTTTGGACTAACATAAATCTTTTTACTAAAATATAAAAAAAAAAACTATCCACAATGTGCCTAATTTGTTGCTTTTGGGGAATTTGTAGTTGGGAAGGATCTATTAATAATCCAACTCATTCATTGTAAAAGTAAAACAAACACTATTTTAGCTGGGCCACCACTTTGTCAATTCAATTCAAGAAGCTAAAACTTGCATCGAACGTGGCCTTAGTATTTGTGATTGTGTCACGTGTGATACTTTCTTAAAATAAGTTAATTATGCTAGCATTATTGAATTTATATTTTCTACCTAAATGGAACACTTTTTATATGAGCACTTTGACTTTATAAATTGATGCGCCATTAGCTATCGTTTGACAATTAATTTTAAGTTAGTTATAAGTTTAATTTTTTTTTATTTTGCTTAAACTTAAAAAATCAAAAAGTATCTTTTGACAATTCAAATGCATTTAGCTTTTTTGCTTTTTTGCTTTTTGTATAATTGTTTTCATGTTTTTTTAAATATATCACAATTTTTATTATATATATCTATTTTTAAAAAAAAATATATATTTTTAAAATTTACTTATCAAAATTTATCAAATAAAATTAATATTGAATATAAAATTATCTAAAAATAAATATTAAAAACTTTTAACAATTTTAATTTAAGTTTTTTATATTTTGGTTTAAAGTCACTTTAAGTCAAGCTTTTTGACTTATTATTTCTTGATTTAAAATTACGTCTATAATTTATTAAACGATTTTTTTACTTATTTAATTTAAAGAAATTTAAAATAAAAAATTTTACTTAAAATTATATTACCAAACAAGACATTAGTTACAAGATTGGAGTACCAGGACTTTGATATGCACTTTCACCAATAAATATATTGGGTTTCGACTTTTACACTAGTTTGGTTAAATTATTGATTCGTATGTAGCCCAAACGGGTATTAGAATATGTGGTTAATTTATTTTATTAAATTAATATTTTAAATAACATAATATAATCATAAATATTAAATTAAAATAAAATTTATATAAAACATAAATACATAAATTTTATAATTCCACCACATCATTTAAAATACTAAGTTAGTAAAACAACTTCCTTTGTTTTCCTATTGTACAAGGTGTGATGAACCGAGCTTGTCTTTGACTTAAATCCATGTTGCCACGTGTCAGTAGACTCCGTGCCGTTGCTCAGCCAGGCCGTATCCAAACAAAAGTTAACCAACTAATTGAGTTCCGGTCGGCGAGTCAGCCCAAACGAGGTTGTCCGCAGGGAAGAAATGGCACACCGGCGATCTTCCCGGGCGGGTCTTCAGCACCCGAAAGGCGGCGTGGTTTGGGTCCCACTGAGACGTATCCATGTGGCAAACACCGAGAGCTTCCACTCTCTCTCCGCCGTCGCCGCCGAGCGACACCCGAAACAGCCGGTGGTCGCTCTCTTGGCCGTGGCAGTAGAAAACCGCGTAAGGGTAGGGCATGGGGTGGCACGCCACCATTCTCGGCGTCGAGATCTCCTCCGGCGCTTTCAAAACGGTGTAGTTTTGCAAACCCACCCCACCGCTCGAGCGGTGTCCGAGTCTGGTGGTCAGAACCTTTATCTCGGCGTCCAATCCGAAGACGCCACGTGCAGAGTCCAGCATGGATTCAAGGGAGGTAGCACAGAACTTTCTCTCTCCCCTCATGGGTTCCATCTCGCACTCACCGAGCGTGTATTCCATGGCTTTGGCTTGGGGAGATTCGTCGGAGAAGGAGAAGAAATCGAGAAGTTCTTGGAGGTGGGAGAGAGAGAAAGGGATTGAATCGGCTTCTTCTCTGGGAAGAAGACGAGGAGAGAGAGAAGGGTTTTTCATGGCGAAATAGATAGGCTTTCTTTTTCCAACTTTTAAGTCATTGATTGTGAAGAAGACGTTCAGGGAAGCGTCCATGGCGAAAGATGGGTGATCATGGTTGTCCCCTTGCTTGGTAAAAGCTCGAAGATGGTTGTCCATGGCAGCTTGTTGAAGATCGTACACCTTTTTGCTGTTGGTGTGGATGCACTGTGACGATCAAATCACAGCTTAATTTAATTAATTCAAGCAAATTAAAGTCTGATTACACAGATTTAAATCACATAATCGATCACCGATTACTGTTTTTTTATCGGTGAGACATGTATTTTTGTTATTTTCCTGAACAAAGCATATGATTATTGGTAAGAAATAGTGATCGGTGATGGATTATGCAGTTTAAATCTGTGTAAACTGTTAATTTCGAAGAAAAAAAATATGAAATAATTACAGAGCTGAAAGAAAAGAAACAGTTCAAAGATGGAAGGATCGTGAGAGAAAAGGATATTAGCCATTACCTGTAAAAGAAGAAGAAGAAGAAGAAGATGAAACAGGAAACTGAAAGAAGCGAATCTAGAATCCATCTGTTTCTCTGCTCGACAGTATAACTTTTAGCTCTGATCAATGAAGGGATTGTGTAAAAGCTGCAAACTAAACTGGTGTTGGAGTTGGCATAAATAAGAGGTTTTCTAATAGTAATAGTAATAATAATATTTATTTCAGAATACCAACCACTATTGAACTCGTATTGCTAAAAATTTAATCTTATTATGGTCCTGGTTGGGTGACTAGTTTATTGACTTTTTTTTTTTTTGTTTATAAGTAAATGAGTTAAAATATAAATAACTTATTTCGTTTGAGTAACACAAATAAATTATTTTATTTAAGTTTGATTTATTTGGATAATTTTTTATTTATTTGGTTTATTTTAGTTTATTTGCTTAAAAAAACTTGGTTTGTTTGGATGACTTTTGACTTATTTAGCTTATTAGTTTATTTGTTTATTGATTTAAAATGTGATTTATTTAATTCGTTTGGATGACATAATTTATTTTTAATTTATAAGTCAAATAAGTCAATAAATTAATTTTCCCAAATAGAATTTATATATTTAATCATAGCAATTTTTATAACAGTGTATTACAAGCCTACAAGGTAACAACTATATATTATTTTTTCCAAAATAATAAAATCTCATGTCTTTTTCCCCCCAAATTTATGTAGCATAGCAATAAAACAATTTACATAAGAAGATGTAAAATATGAATCTAGGTTAAGTAACCATAAATCTAAACAAATGTAAAACAAACACGAATCAACAAATTATTGTATTTTCTGTAATTCGTCAACATGGCTTTGTTTGCTTCCCAAATGTTGTGCAAAAAGCATCTTCTACTTCTTTGCCAATCTAACATTTTCTCTTTTGGCCTTTTTTTAATTAATTTAAAATACTTATATACATATATATTTAAAATATATATCATAACATTTATTATGCATATTTATTTTGTTAATAATTATATTTTTAAAACTTATTTGTCGAAGTTTATGAAACAAAATCTTTACTAAATGTAAAACTACGCAAAAATAAAAGAGAAAATTTATAATAAATTTTTTTGAGTTTTAAGCCTTTTTACTTATTGCCCTTTTTAAATCAAATAAACTTTAAATTTTTAAGTCATCCTTAAAATTCATTAAATAACTTTTTTGAAATCAATTTACCAAACAAAGACATACATTAATTGTGTAACTCAATTGAATATGATAATATGCTTGCAAACTAAAATTTTATATATTAATATACTTTTACTACTTCTATTATTCTTACTCCATCTCACCAAAAATCTCAATCACTAAATTTGTATTTGGACTAATTTTTTTTAATAATTTTTAAATTTTTTAAAAAGAAATAAAAAAAAGAAAGTAAGTGTTAAATTATGTAAAAAAATTAAAAAAAAATGAGAAAAGCCACTTAAATCAAATTAATTAATTTTTTTTGTAATTTTTAAACCAAAAAATTAGACAAACACAGGCTAAATTAAGATCTTTTAAGAGCGTTTTCTTGTGCAATTCTATATTTAATAGTTAAAAATTAAATTTCATCAATCAATATAATTTCTAACTATTAAATAAAAAATTGGTAAAAAAAAAAAAAAGCATAGCGCAGGATCATGCGACTTCCACCTTGCCGATCTGTCAATTTCAAGTTCTGTTGGAACATCAACGTGTTGACGTCAGCTTTGCGTCTTTTCTCATGGTTACAGTCTTTACTATGGTGGGTTGTTTGTTAATGCTTTTATTATTAATTTTTAAATTATAATTTATAATTAAAATTATAAGTGTTTGATAAAAATTATAATTTATAAAAATAAAAAAATAATTATAATTTATATAATAAAAATTATGAATATTTTAAAAAAATTGTAATATATAACTAAAATTAATAATAAAAACTAAAAATAACTAATATTAACATTTTCAAACACGCCTTTGGAATGAACTTGACTTGAGAAATATTTTATAAGCCTAACCCTAAAAATATATGTGAATATAAATTAGATTGATTGAATAGTATTAATTATGTAATTACATCATATTTATTTTTAAAAATATAATAATTATTTATGATTTAAAAAATAATTAAATAATTAAATATAATTCAATCACGTAACTATTGATATTTAATTAATTTTATTTTTTTTACATACGTCATTGTCAAAAATCCTTAAGCTTAAATCCCCAAAATATAAAATCAATAGATTTGGGTAATCAAACGGTAACCCACATAGATTTTAATTCACAATAATAAACACAAAAGAAACAAAAATAATCAAAATATGCAAGATTTACGCAGTTCAATTGACTGCATACCTCCATGAAAAAGAATAATCTACTATACTCTTTAACACAAATTACAAAATTCACTCAATTTCTCATAATATCTGTGACCTCAAACTGAGCCAATCTATACATCTCTCACCCCGCCAATAACTCTAAAACCATAAAATATTCGTAAGTCGTCTAAATACTCAGAGAGGCTCAGGTTAAAGGTTAGAGAGAATATATAAAGACATAGATTGGCTTAATTTGAGCCCACATATATTGTAAAAAGTTGTGTGAATTTTATAATCCGTGTTAAAGAGCATGATGGATTGATTCTTTTCTCCCATTGAGGTAGGCAGTCAACTGAACCATGTAAATCTAGCGTATTTTGGTTGTTCTTATTTCTTTTGTGATTACTATTATGGATTGAAGTCTACGTTGATTATCGTTTGGCTACTTAAGCATGTTGTTCTTATTTTTTTGGAGATTTAAGCCTAAAGATTCCCAATAATTGGTATCAAAGCAAGGTTTTCAAGATCTTAAATTGTGGTGGAAAATCATAGTTGGTTATTGGATTAATCATAAGTTGCAGAAAAGATGACAAACATTAAATTCGAAGTCGAAAAGTTCAATAGTAAGAATAGCTTCTCTTTATGGCAAAGGCGGATGAAGGATTTGTTGATTGCAAGGTCGCGAGTTCGATTTAGTTGAATTTAGGAGACGAAGTTATTCATAATGTATTTAATGTAGAGACTGCCCACGAGATCTACCAGAAGCAAGAAGATCTCTACATGAAAAATCTGATCAACAAGTTGTACATGAAGAAGCAACTGTATGGACTGCAGATGCGAAAAGGTACAAATCTATTGGAACACTTGAATACATACAATATGCTCACCACACAGTTATCCGGGTTTGAAGTAAAAGTTGATGAGATAAGGCGGTCCTCCTCCTTGCATCGCTTTCAACGTCCTATGATCATCTGGTGATTACTTTGATGTACGAAAAGGACACTTTAGAGTTAGAAGAGGTCACTAGGGCACTTTTATCACATGAGAAGATGAAGATGGATAGTGAATCTGATGCAGAAAGTGTGCTGATTGCTAAGTATGAGCTAAGCAGAGGAAGAAGTAGATCAGGTGAATAGAGTTTCAACAGTGATAGATCTCGGTCCAAGTCACGTGCAAAAAAGGATGTGAAGTGTTTCAATTACCACAAAATTGATCATTACAAGAGTCAGTGCCAAAAATTGAAGAAGCATTTGGAGGAAAAGAAGAATGGTGAAATTGTCAATTTTGCTGAAGAGTCATCACACGGTGAATCAAAAGGTGATGTACTCTCAATTTTCTCAAATTTAAACTTTCTGTAAAAGTCATGGATTTTAGATTCGGGATGCTCATACCATATGTGTCAAGTTATAAAATATTTTGATTTATACAAGTTTGGGTACAATTCTAATAGGAAATGACTTAGTGTGCCTTTCAGTTGGAATTGGTATAGTCCAAATTAGGATATTTGACGGGGTTGTAAGGATTTTGAAGAATGTTAGGCATGTTCCAGCGTAAAAGAAAATTTTGAATTTCTAAGGAACATTAAATTTTCTAAGGTATGGATTTACAAGAAAAAGATGGAGCAATTAGGATGTTTGGTTTAGGAAAATATATATATTTTCCCGAAATTTGTTGCCTCATTACGAATTCATCAATTTTGTTAGTCAACCGTTAAAGGTTGATGACAGGTTGATGACACTAATAAGTAATACTAAAATATTATTTTTTTGTTCAATTTTTTAATTTCTCTTTGTATAAAAAAATTATTAATAATAGACTAAGTGTTTGTTTAGGATAATTTCTAAGCTTGGTTTTTAAAATATATATTTAACTTTTTTGAAAAAAAAAATAATAAAAAAAGTGAGAGTGCTTGAGATAATTTTTTGTAGTAGTTTTCTTGCTTTTTCATTGAAATACCTAAAATGTCTTATTTTTAATTTTTAAGTTGTAATATTTAGGATATTAATATAAATTTTTTTATTTTTGTGAGTAGAGTTGATTTTTTATGTAAGAGTATTATAATTATTTTGTTTAAAAGAAAATTGAGAATTTTGAAATATGTATTAACTTTTTTCATTGTATTAAGAGATAGAAAAAGTTAATTTTTTATTTAAAACCCAAATAATATAACTTAAAAGTTGACTTTTTAATAAAAAAAATTAACTTAAAAACTAGACCAAATAGGTTCTAAGAGTTCACGTGGGAAATTATTTATAGGAAAAACTATAATTTTCTAAACTACGAGGTACTTATGTATTAGTTATTAATTTTAAAAAATATTAATATTTTACCTAAATTAGTTAAGAATTATTAGTATTAATATGGTCTAATATATTTGATAGTGATCAATAATACAAAATTAAATAATTAATATATTAATTTTATTTTAAAATTATATATCTGTATTTGTATTTACCAATCAAAACGTGATTCGACTTAATTTATGGACTCTCAAATGGAATTTGCCATTGAGCCCATGTTAGGTTTGATTTTTTGAAAAGACTTTTTGTTTAAAAATTTATTAAAAAATTCATTTATTTGACTTTAGTTAATTTTTTAAATATACTTTTATATTTATTTTTTTAAAAAAAATTAAATAATAAAAAAATGAAAAAAAAACAAACTAGCCTAACACAAGATTCGTAACGATTACAAGAATCTATTGATTCAATTATCAGCGGTGGGTCCAATCACATCTTTCTCAACACTAAAATACGTAAATATTTGTCAACGCCTCAATGGATCAAATTGACAAAATAATATCTTTTCCCTCTCTCTCTCTCTCTCTCTCTCTCTCTCTTAATGGTTGAAAATAGAATTTGCCGACAAAATTAATGCGTCCCATACGATTTCAACGTTGTGGAGTTCAGAGATTGGAACCTTTATTGCTGGCAACCAATTAAGTGCATCTTTGTCTTGTCTAAATAATTTGATTTTTAAAAGGTCTGCTTTTTAAAATTAAAAAATTAAAAAATTAAATTATTAATTTTTTTGTAATTATTTTTTTATTTTTTTAATTAAAATATTTAAAATACTTTTATTTTTAAATTTTAAATTTTAATATTTAAAATGTTAATACGATTTTTTTGAATCAAATATACGATTTGAGGGCACTCCATGGGGGAAGTTAATAATAGCTCAAAAGTGAAAAAATAAATCGACAAAAAGCTTTTACTATATATAAATGCTGTGAATAGCTGACTGGTGTATGATATTTCTTTATTTCGCCAAGTTACCATAGCATGTAGTTTTAATGACAATTACTTGGTGTGTTTGGTCTTGTTAGGAATTAAACTCACTAACTTTGAGCATCCGATTTTCGTAGTAGGTCTATTGTTTAGTTTATATGACTCAGTTTGTAAGTTATCGATATATATATATATGTGTTTAGCTGATATATTATCGAGCTTTCATAGAACTCAGGCATATTTATGTCCAATTATTTTTGAACTTTACTTTGGCCAAAATTGATTTAGTGTTCGTTTAACAACTTAATTTTAAGTCAATTTTTTTAGTTTTAGACTACTTTAAGTTAAAAGATCAAAAAATTCATTTGGTTGAAAAAATAGTGACTTTTAAGCTACTAAAAAAGTTAAATAAGTTCAATGTGAAATTTCATGATTGCTCTTCAGCCTAAATGAGCCGTGTAATTTTAGACGTAGAAGGATAAAATTAAAAATTATTATGAAAAAAACTAAAACGCCTAAAACAAATAGTTAGGATAAAAGATGAAAATTGAAAAAAGTTTTAAAAAGACAAAATATAAAGCAAAATAAGCTAATTAACCAAATTATATGTTATTTATTTTTATTGTTAAATTTTTTAAAATTTTTAAATAATTTTTTACTTTTTTATTTATCTCATCGAGATAATTTTAAAAAATAAAAAAATCTAATTAAAAAATTAAAAAAATGGATGAATTCAATCCCTTGAGTGTGCATGGTTCACAATCTTTATCACCCATTACACATATTTAATTCTGATCTAGTTTTCACAAAAGTCCCAAAGTGATCTTGAAAAGAAAAGAAAAATTTGTGGTGCACACTCAGGGATTGTAACAAAAAAAGTGAGAAAGCGATCAAAATGTTAGAAGTTGGTATTTCAAGCAAGAAAGAAATTTTTTTTTGTCCCACATGAGAAAAAAGATACTAAAGACTTGAAACTCTTACATATTTTTACATTTTTCTTAGTTTGCAAATATGACCAAATTCAAGGAGATTCTTCCTGTGCACGAGACAAGGTCAAAATCGAAGCATTTTGAGAAATTGGGCCTAAAAAATAATTAATTTGGTACGCATTTGAGTTTCACACATAGAAGAGGGTGCAAGAATTATTGTACATTTTTTACAATTTTCTTAACAAATTTTGTATAAACTAACCACAAAAAATTAATAGAATTTAAAAGATTCCGAATTTAAAATATTCAAAAGAGCAAAGCTCTAAATATCAAATCTTGACTATGTCAGTCCCTTATTTTAATAGCTGATCTTAACAAATCTACAAAAATCTTGTCCTGCTGCAAATTGTAGCTTAGTTCATAGCACAAATCCGATTCTAAAAAAGGTCAAACCACCAAAGCCGCAAAGTGTTAGAATACAAGTGAATATGTACGAAGAAGCTTAAGCCAACCACGTGCTGGATACTAATTGGCTAATGCATTTAGTTTTATGGAACACCACTTAAATGAGCAAAATATGAAGTCAACTTGTGCTTTCGTAGTGCAAAAGTCATTTTTTTTAAAGATTTGGCAGTGCTATACATGTCAAAACAATTGGCGAAACTCAGTGCTTAGTGACCTTTTTTAAGTCACTGTTTAGTTTTTTGTTATTAATTTTTTATAATAAATTATAATTTTTGCTATAAGTTATGATTATTTTTTTTTCTATTTTAAGTACAAATTAATATATTTATCAAACACTTACAATTTCTATTACAAACTATAATCCATAAACTACTAATTCCAACAATATCATACACCCTTTAATCGAAATGCGAATGACTCTTTGTATAGTATTAAATATAAAAGTGTGGCTTGCATAAAATATCTTATTTTTACTATTTTGTACTGTTTTGGGTTCGATTGGCAACTAACTTAAAAGTTAATTTTTTTTGTATTTTTGTGTTTTTTAAGTTGGTTGTTTATATAAAAAGTTAATTTATTTTACTTTTTATTTAAAGTGGACAATTTTTGCCTTGTATGTTTGCAAATGTCAATTTTCAGGCACTTTGGTGTTACTGTGTATGATAATAAGTGTACTTAATTGGAAAGAAATAAACTACTTGTTGTTCTTAGAGTTATGCCTCCAATGTGTTCAATTTTTTAATTTGTCATTGTCCACTGTCTATTTGGTTCAAATTATGAAGCTCACCAAATATTTGATTAAAGGAGCTCACACTTTAAGACAATAAGAGAATGAGTATTATTTTTTTACCTTATCAAGTCTTGAACGAGATTTGCAGGTTTGTTCCTTCAAAAAGTCTTGGGTTTAAAACTTTTAAAGTCTTATCAATTCTTTGAAAGTAGTGCATACGAATAGATTTTGATTGAACATTAATTAGGTATATCACTAGTAGATAGTGGATTTATTTTTTTAAAAATTAGTCGAGGTGAGCGAAAATTAACCCAAATTCTGTAAAATATATATAAAAAAAAAAGTTTGGTAAACAAATTTAGTTTCACACTATTGAACTTGAGTGGTAGGCTCATATATCATTTTCTTATTGGATTTTGACAACTCACAAAGCTATATCAATATCATAGAAAATGCTTCATTTTCTTTTTGCATATGTTGCTTTCACCAAGTAGGAACACAAAAACAACTAGTGCTGGTTTTTCTAACATCTACGCCTCTTTTCTTGTTTTTTACTTTCCTTCTGTTTTGAATTTAATTAATCCCTTTCATGTACTGCTCGCTCTAATCTTGACAAATCGTCTCCTATTGCAAATTGAAGCTTATCTCATTGCACAAAAATCCAATTCCATGACGTCGTCAAACCTACGCCCCAAACCAATATGTTTTCTTGATCTGACAAAGCCATATTAAGAATTGCAAGGGTTCAAATTGTAGGGTGTTTAAATTAAGTGAGTCGAATTCAGTTTGAATAAGGCCCTAAGGGGGTGTTGTTGGAAAAATAGTGGGTTTTGAAAAAAAATTAGAACATGATTTTTAGTTAATTTTGAAGCTAATTATCTTTAAATTGGATTAATTTTTTTGATGATTCAAAGTTGTCATTTGTGTATTTTCATGGGTAGAATAATCATGAATTTTGTAGCATTCAAAATCGTTAATGGGTGAATAAAAAATTGACTCTAAAAGTGTGCCATAAAATTTGGCAAAATAATAGTAACTTAAAGTTATCCCACATTACTTGGGAAAGAAAATAGTGATGGTCCATCCTAGTATAAATATAATTTCTCATCCCACATTGGTTGGAAAACACTTGGGTGAGTGGCTTATAAAACCTAAGTTTGAGATAAATGGTTGGCCTTTTGGGTCATCCCAACTTTTATTGAGAGAGGAGTTCTTGACAAAGTTCAACTTGGTCCATTGAACCACGCGCGCCGCCGTCGCCTGCCGGGCTCGGGTCCGGGTCGTGAGATGTGGGCACGGATCAACCCTTATCTTTTTACGAAAAATTAATTTATTTTAAATTTTAAATTTTTGTTACCGTTATTTGTTGGACCGAACCGTAGTAGGGTTCGGGACCATTGGAGAATGCCTAGTTTTTCGAGAAAAGTTCTGATATAGTAGCGTTCGTTGGTGTGCAGATAGTCGTACTTCTTCTGCACACGATAGTCGTTTTATCCTGGAGATAGACATTCGTTGAAATGCAAGCACCGAGGCGTAGACGTAATCTGTCTTAAGGAGACAACATCCAACGTTGGACTCGACTGCATTGATCAATCGAGTTTCTGTTCTTCACATTTTTGCTTCTGTTTTGTAAGCTTTAATATTCTGATTTTCTATTTCTGTTCTGCTGTTATACATAGAATCATATACTGTTTCTCTGTCTTAATTTTATAAAATAGAATAGTAATTTTATTTTGCATTATATTTTGGTTTCTGTTTTATGAAAAAATATTTTTGTTTTTGGTCTTATTTTAATCTTTTGAAAAAACATTTCTGTTTTCGATTTTCTTAACTGTTTATGTTCCTGTATTACATTTTGTTTTTCATCTTCATTTCTGTTCCTGTACTACATTTTCAGTATTAATTAAATATATAGTATATGCTGTTTTATTTTATAATTAAAACAGATTATTTAATTTTGTTTTAATTCTAAAATATTTTTTACTGCTTTAATCTGACAAATTATTGTAATTTTTCAGTTTTAATACCAACATGTGTTTGGTAAAATTATTGTCGATAGCTTTTAGTTTTTTATTACTAATTTTAATTATAAGTTATAAAAAATTTTAAATACTCATAATTTTTGTCACAACTTGTAAGTATTTTTTATTTTATTTTATTTATAAGTTACAATGTTTACCAAATACTCATAACTTTTGCTATAAATTATAATCTATAAGTTACTAATTTCAGCAATATTAAGCATCATCTAAGTAAAATCGAGTATTTTGCATAAGGTAATAACTGTAAATTGGCTAACAACAATTGCCGAATGTCACTCACACGATCAAGCTAGAATGGACTTCTATGAAAGTATAAAGAGAATACAAATTAACAAAATTTCTCCTTGGAGTATTTTTTTTATACCTTAATGCTTTGGGCTTGGTACCTTTTTATAGGGGCTGATTGATGTCCAATTTTTAAGTAAGTCAGACCTATATGATTTAAGATGATGTATCACAATTATTATACAGTTTTGGTTTAATTGCCATTAATACTTTCACGAAGGCCAAACTACCCTCATTAATGTTAGAAATTTGAAAGGGTAAATTACACTGATCCTCCTGAGATTTCTGACAAAAACACTGACCACCCCTATAGTTTCAAAAATGGCACAAACCTCCATTGAGATTTAATTTTAATATCAAATACATCCAATTGTTAAAATTTTAACGAAAATCGTTCTCAAACCACCACAAAAACCACCTCAGCCCAAAACCACCCTAAAAGCCCCATGAAAACCACCTTCTCTCTGAAAACCCAAACCCACACTCTCTTTCTCTGCCATCTCTCTCTCTCAAGCACCCTCCCAACCTCCCCAAATGACCGGCGCCACCACTGACCGCCCACACCCGCCGTCGACTGCCCCGCACACCGCCGGCAGAAAGGTGAGAGAGAGAGACGGCAGAAAGAAGAGAGAGAGAGAGACCGCAAAGGGAGAGAGAGAGAGGGCATAGAGAGAAACTAGAAAAAGAGTGGCGGTGGTGTGGGGTCGGTGGTGTGGGTTTGGGGCGGTCGGCGGCCGCTGGCGATGTGGGTTTGGGTCAACAGTACTCTCTGCTCTCTGCATTCTCTCTCTATCTCTCCCCCTCTGCCATCTCTTTCTCCTTTCTGCCGTATCTCTCTCTCAGTGTAGGAGTTTACGGCGGTAGCGGAGGCGGCGATCGGCGGTGAGAGAGGCTCGGCGCTGGCGGTGTGGGAGACGGTGTGGGAATATGTTATATATATATAATAGACAGAGGGATATAACAGAGAGAAATAGAGAGGGCCACCGTATCTCCCTTACCGCCAGCGACGCCGACTGTCGACCGCCCCAAACTCATACCGTTGCCACCGCCGACCCCACACCACGGCCACTCTTTCTCTGGTTTCTCTCTCTGCCCTCTTTCTCTCTCCCTCTGCCGTCTCTCTCTCTCTCTCTCTCTCTCTTCTTTCTGCCGCCTCTTTCTCTCTCCCATTTCTGTCGACGGTGTGTGGGGCGATCGGCGGTGGGTGTGGGCGATCGGTGGTGGCGCCGGTCATTTGGGGAGTTTGGGAGGGTGGTTGAGAGATAGAGATGGTAGAGGGAAAGAGTGTGGGTTTGGGTTTTCAGAGAGAGGGTGGTTCTCGAGGGGGGTTTGGGGATGGTTTTGGGCTGAGGTAGTTTTTGGGGTGATTTGGGAATGGTTTTCGTTAAAATTTTAACAGTTAGGTGTATTTGATGTTAAAATTAAATCTTATGGAATGGTTGTATTATTTTTGAAACCACATAGGTGATCAGTATTTTTGTCAAAAATCTCTAAAAGATCAGTGTAATTTACCAAATTTGAAATCAACCTAGATCGAGCATCTTTCGCTATACTAGGTCAGTATCTCGGCCAATCTTATTAGGCTAGACCGTTTTAGATGCTATGATTTGTTTTTGTTTATGTTTCTGCCCTTTTCAACCCAACCAACTCGACCTTCAATGCCCAATGTACTACAGTAGGACCGGCCTAAGCAAAATTCTCCCTTCAAAAATCTTGTGTTCAAATTAATAATCATGCACATGAAGCTTGGGTTACCTTTCCTTAAAGTGCCTTTCCTTTTTTTTTTTTTTTGATTTTTTTGATCAATTATCTTTTTGATTTCTAGTGATGATAGAATTCAAAAAAATATATTTATTTGGGATAAAATTTTAAATATATATATATATTATAAATAAAAAAATCACTTAAAGGCCTTTAAGTGGCCTTTTTTCATCTTTTTTAAAATTTTTAATTAAAATCTTTTATTTTCTTGATTTCTTATTACAAGAAAAAATCAAAAAGTATATTGATTAGCCTAACATAAAACAAAATTAAAAAAAAATATAAAATAAAAATGCTATTGCAAATGCTACCTAAGAAAATAAGAGCCTGCTTGGGATATCATTTAAGTTTGATTTTTAAGATGTTTAATTTTTTTTATAAAAAGAATAAAAAAAGTAAAAGCCTTTGGGATAATTTAAAAAAATAAATGCTAGAAGAAAAAAAAAGAAAAAAAAATTGACTTTTTTTGAATTGCTTTGAAAGTTGTGCAGAATTAGTATTCCAAAAAAATTAACTTAAAAACTAAGCTTTTTTAAAAAAAATAGCATTTTTATTAATCCCAAACAGGGCTAAGTCTCTAGGTAAATAAACTAGCAAATCGACCAAGTAAACATGCTAAAGTCTTTGTTTGGTTTTTTTTAAAAATGGCTTTTTTGTAAAAAAGTTATTTTTTTGGAAAAAAGCAAAATTTTAAGCCATATTGTTCAATTTTCCAAAAAAATTAACTAATTTTTTTTCTCTTAATTAAAAAAAACTCTATACACATTCCAGAAATCTTAATTTTTTTGAACTAAAATTATTATAATACCTACAATTAAAAATTCAAATCCTCCTTACACACAAAAAAAACATGTCAATATCTCAAAGACTACAATTTAAAAGTAAAAAGTAAAAATATATTAAATATTTTAATAAAAGTTAAAAAAAATTATTACTGAAAATTATTCCAAACACCTCAAATTTCTTTTATTTCTCTCTTTTTAAAAAAAAATTAAACATATTAAAAATTAAGTTTTTTACACATCCAAACGGACTCTAAATTGATCAAACCCTTTAAAAGATAAATTATTAAATAAATACATAATTTAGTTTATCAATGTAATGCGTATAATTAATGCATGCGTAAGCAAACGAAGTCAGATTTTTATCTTCTACATGGATTGTTACGGTATTATATTTTAAAAGCAGAAAATATTTTTTTTACTTTGATAGAATGATTTAATTAAGAGAAATTTAATGATTAGTTACCTTTTAAGGTATCGTAAAAAATTTAATTTTATAAATTTTTTTAATAGATTTAATTTTTTATTATTTAAAATAATTTTTTAATATCTAATTTACTCCTATTTTAAATCTAACCTTTTCATTTTTAATTTGCACAATTTAAAATTTAATCATTTCCATTTTGAGCGATAAAAAATAAGAATGATGGTTTTCAACTTACCATGCTCCATATCTATAGCCTTTAATGGCTCCACGCAGACACAAGACACATGTCTTCACGGTGGTTTTCCTCCAACGGATCAAATCTCGCTCTTCGTTCTTTAGAATTGCCATTCTCTGCGTTGTGTTCTGCGTCGCCATCGGTGGCGGCAACATCTCTATTCGCTATCTTCCGGTGTCGTTCAACCAGGTCGTCGACGCCACCACGTCATTTTTCACAGCGATTTTTGCATATCTGATGACCTTCAAGGTGGAGGGATGGGTTACGTACGCTGTTCTAGTGGTGGTTGTTACCGGGGTTGTGATCGCAAGTGGGGTATGTTTCATCGATTCTGTAAGTACATTGTTGGAGAATGATTTAGTGGATTTGAATGTAGTCAAATCTGATTAAATTTCATTACGTAAATGGATCTGGTTGAGTGAGAATTCGTTATTTTTTTTATACATATTGTCTATATGATCAGTGTGCAACTGATACAATTATCAGTTGTAAATTCTATATTGAATAATTTTGAAAACACTTATATGTTGAACACTGATACAATTATTAGTTGCATGTTATTACTAAATACACACAGCTCCCTAAACCATTGATACATTTATCAATTTAAAATTACGTTATAAGAAGATATTGTAACAGATATTTAATACTGATAAATGTATCAGTGGCATATGCGTAGTGCACTGGAGTTGAAATATATCGATGACTTATATTTTTTATAAAAATATTTTCACTAACTATTAATAAATGTATCAGCGGTCACATTTGGTTGCGATGAGTTAAAATATATATCAAAATTAATAATTTTGTTGATTTAGAAATATATCAGATTTATGTGTATAGTGAAATAGTATTAAAAATGTATCGTTTGTACGTGACTATATATCGTTTGTATGTGTTATGACAGCGAGTGATTTCGACCAGTAAATAGAGAGAGAGATTGCTTGATTTAAGGGATATACCATTTTTAAAAAACATTTGAACAGATTTAAAATATATATATATATATATATATATATATATATATATACACGTTGCTTGATTTAAGAGATATACAAAAATATAATATTCATGGTATTTTCGTCAGTTAGTTATTATTTTATGAGATTAAATCTATGAAAAAAAATTATAGGACTAAAACTCTGTTATCAGTTGATAATATGATTTTTATTTAAATTTTTTATTAATTAATCAAATAAATCAAGGTATCTCAGTTACAAACTAAAATGCTTCATTATTACAATTTATTTAAAATATATAAAAATATAATTGAATAATCTACTAATTTTACATCATTATTATTAAAGAAATCCAAAAAAATCACAATAATTTAATGTAAAACTAGTGTCTGGGCACATGCAATGTATCTGCAACAGAAAAAAATTAAAAGTAATATAAATTGGTGCAAATATATTTACAAATCGGGACGAAAGCAATTCAGATCGATACAAGTAAGTTTACAAATTGAAAGAAAATAAAATAAAATATAGCTGATTTTATTAATATTAATTTAAAGTGCTAATGGGATTTAAAATTTTAAAGGGGGCTATGTCCACCCTTGGCCCTGCCCAGCCTACAACCATGCATCTGTATAATGCGTTTTCCTAATAAAGGGTCGTATTGACAAAAAAAAATAGTTGATATTTTTTTAATATAAGATTATTTTTTAAAAATTGTAAATACATGTAGTACCTTATTAGTTGGCCAAACTATCTCAATATATTGAAATGCTTTTTTCTTACTCATTAAATAACTTCTCTCTTTTTATCAAAAAAAAAATATTTATGAGATCTAAATGCATTACAAATTCAACATAAATTCGAATAAGGAAGTACATCATATACAAGTCAACTCTTCAATTAAAAGAAGAAGAAGAAAAAAATTTTACGCATGAAAATAAAACCTCACACATGGAGAAATCAAATCTTTAGGTAGAGAGATTAATAAACCTCAACAAACACATTGAGTCATTATTAAAATACACTATTTTTTTTTTCTTAGTTCTAAAATATGTGTCATCTAGAGTTCTTAAACTTAGATGGACCGAAAAATGGGCAAGTGGGGCATAAGCCTCCTAAATTTTGAATGAAAATCAATTATTATAGTAGTAGTAGACCTAAATATATCAAAATTAAATACATTCGCTTCCATTTTAAAAAAAAAAATCTAATATATGTCCTATAAGATCTTTTAAAAATTATTCACTTCCTCAATTGAATTTTTACTTCTGTCGGTTCTTAATATTTACTGGATAATGTTCATTGGTAGACTGGTACCAACTATGTATTTACTTGATTGTTAATTTTAAGATCTTAGAATTAGTCGAAGTGCGCACAAATTAGTCCAAACACACTAAGTTATAAAAATAAATATAAAAAAACCTTTGTCAATCACCAATGATTTACATCAACGAGTTATCAGTTAGGTCTAATGTACATGTTTTTAAGTCAAACATTAATGACATTATTGACATATGCACTTATCGGCAGACCATAGATTATACCAAGACTTGGAATCTAGTAGGAGAGTACAGGCTGTGATAGAGCAATGCCCCAAAAGAACCGGTAACTCCTAAGGCTGTGTTTGGACGTTGGTTTGTCGAGGGAAAACAAAAGAAAAAGGAAAATAAAGGAGTTGAAAATGAATGAAAATGGGGTAATTTTTGGTGTTGGTAAAATGTTTGATTAGGTAAAATATTGTCGTGATTATGTGTAATATGCGACATTAACGTGACAGTTATTAAGTGGGTTCAATTTAGTTATCAATTTCTAATATTTTTATTGTACGGGGTTGACTTGTAAATTTAATTTCTATATATATTGAGTTTAATTCAGCCCAATCGAGCCCGTTAATGGTTAGGAACTGCAAAGATGTAAAAAACGTGAGCTGGTCGGCGACAACTCCGCAAAAACTACTCCAATTGTAAAGTTAAAACTGTTTTGAAAATAGAAAAATTAGGAAGAAAGTAAATAGGCATAGTTTTGGCTAGAAATAATAGATTGTGCATACCTTCTACCTAATTATGAAACTTCCCCCTTTTATGGTGGAGGTGATCTTCTCTCTTTTTCTGGTCCTCATGATAATTTTTACTCTTCACACGTCATCCTGCAAAATAGTTCTGCAATATTTACCCACGCAATCAGCGGGAACAGTGGAGGTAGATCGAATTCGATCTTATCACCATAAATGCCTGCACCGCGACATGTGCCTCGGTCCCAACTTCCTGAATAAACGCTACCACCTTGGCCAAATTGCACTTGATAGCAAAAATCTCCCGATTCAATCACATTAAATGTTATAATGTTGGTCTGATCTCATTTAATATTACACAATTCAGGTGAGATCGCATTAAATGCAACCCCCATAGCCGAATTCTTATGTCCAATTCGAAACATGGTTAGTTTGGCTTTCAAGGCGATCCTCCACGGTTGGGTTGTTTAAAGCCATCCATTTGAACCTCGGCCCAAAGTTATTGGTAAGCCTGATGGATCAGGTTGAATTGAATTCAGCTCCTTTCATTTATCTATTTTAATTTTAGCTTTAGCTTAAATAAACTTGGAACATGACGTAAATTTGGAGGTCTCAGATTCGAAGATGAGCAACCTCTTTTTTCGTCACAATATCCTTGGGACGGGATACACTGTGGAGTTGGTATAACTCGTCTGGTCAAAAAATAACCGGGATACCCCCACCTTCGAAAAAAACATACTTAGTTATACAAATCTTAATTTTTAATTAAACAAATTTAAAATCATCTATAAAAGAGCATACAATATGCCCCTTTTTTGATGTGTACATAGTTGTTAGGTTATTTACTTAATTTTCTTTGCGAAATCACGTATGACATATTCAAACTGTTGTTTGTGTGTCTTATATTATACGAATTTATATAATTAGTATTTTATCTATATGTATTTGGACTGAATTAGAATTATGAATTCATAAATTTTTTTATATATGTAGGATTTTATAATTATAAGCGAGTTAGGGTTCACCACAACAAAAAATAGTTTTTTCTATGCAACAAATATTGTCGGTAAAAGTCTAATTACGTAGGTAAAACTCTTTGCTGACAAAAATTCTTGCGTCAGCAAGGTGTCCGCAAAGGAGTGTCGGAAAATATCGTACCGACACAAAAAATGTACGCGTCGGCAAACGTGATGAATTTAGCGACAGATTATTCTGTCAGGAAACATATTAAATAATTGTCGGTAATTACATAGTGCATCGGTAAAAGCAATTAAAAATATAAATACTATAACACGTTTTGCCGACTAATGGTGGTGTCGGCAAAAAGTACACTCTTTTGGCAACGCATAAGATGGGTCGATGAATATTTTTTTTTATGTTCTTCAAATACTTTAGTCGACAAGTAATTGTGTAAGCAAAAGAATTTTTTTAAATAATTATTTGATTCTTTTCTGTAATCTCTATTTATATATGTATCTCATTCAAACTCATTCATAAACATATAAATAAATTCATGTATTACATACATTTTAACCAAATCAATCCCAACATAAAAATTGATTTAAATTATCCCAACACATATGAACATATGTTGGAAGTCTATTAGGTAAAAATTTCAACATTAAAATAATAATGTAAATTGATCCTAAAATAAACTATAAAATTACATTAAAAGAATAAACTAACTATTCACTCAACCGTCTTAATCAACTCAGTGCTCGCTTCATCGAATTCCACTTATGTGGAAGCATTTTTCCCACAACAAGAAAAAAATAAAGAGTTTAAATAAAAATATTTTACTAATAATACTTTTATTGGGTAAGAAATGATCGCCAACAAAAAAACATAGTTACGTTAAAATTAAACTACATTGATATTCAAACCATTACTCTTTGTCGCTTTTAACTAAAGAATAATAAGCCAATGTGAATAGCATGAAAACTATCACAAAGTCTTGTATTCTTAGTAATTACAAATAAGGGAGAATATCCACCAATAGACTACAATAGCAAAAAAAATATAACGTTCCGAATTAATGAAGAAAACAAACATATTCAATACCAATTTATTCAAAAAATTGAGTAAGAAATAAAAGAACAACTGTCATAATGCTATTAACTCAAAAAGAAGACAAAGTGTTAAAAGTTCATCAAGATTATAAATACACATGATTGATTCCTTAAATGGATATATTTCTTCAAAATAAATAAAAAATTTCTCTAACTTGACCCTCATTTAAAAACATATCATAGGTCATCTGAACTACGCGAGCTATACTCTTGCTACATTTATTATTAGCAACCATAGACTTGTCTAGCTTGTCATCGGTGTACTCTTAGTAAATGAGAGAGAGTGCCAAAAAAAGATCATACAAAATACAAGAATTTTTGAGTAAATTCTTTTCTTTTTTAAGTTAAGCAAAACAAAGAAAGTTATATCATAATTTTTCGATCACAAAATAGATCAAGCAGAGGTTTTTCAACCGAATTGTCGAGACAAAGCATAATAAGATAGCATGAAAGTTGGAATGAATGCAAGTTTTTTGTAAAAGAAAAAATAACTTTTTAAAAATGGCAAACATAGACATAAATTGGCCACTTCCCACATGACAGCCAGTGGGTAGGCAAGCTATTGTTTGGGCAGACATCCTAATATATAATGTCTAGTTGCAATTTATTTGTATTTTTTTTCCATTTGGCCACTTTCATTCACAAAGAATCTTTCTGTTTCCTTGTATGTTTGCTAATATGCCAATATGTCACTGAAGAACAAAACTTTAATAATTTAACCTATGGATCTTGGGTAGATTAATATATAATAGGATAGGAGTTATATGATATTGGCATTCAAATTAGTTGTCACATGAAAACAGTATTAAAAGTTAAAACCCAACAAATACCATTTAAAGACAGAGAAAATGCTCCAAATCAATAAATTAGTACGGTAACAAGCATATACATTACATAACAACTAATATGAAGAGTTGATTAACTTCATTTGCAACTCAAAAGTTCTATTTTTTTTTGAATTTTTGAATTTGTAATTCAAGAGTTGGATTTTTTTAACTGACCCGGCCTTGTGTTTGCTCACAATGGTCACTAATTCTAATTTACTCACGGCCATTGGAGGTTTTGCCCAACCATTGACTTCAAAATCTTAAAATTAGTCGAGATGTACGCAAGTTGACCGATCACCCAATTATAAAAAAAATGATAAAAATAAGGTCAATCATTTGGTAACTTAGAGCATTTTCAACACTATTATTATTTTGGCATTTTCAACACTAATATTATTTTGACTAGCTAAAATAAATTAAAATATATATATTTTTATTTTAGTTAGTCATTTTTTAATGCATTTACTCTAATACCATTATACATTTAAACTAGATGAAGTATGCAAAAGGACATTAACAGATGATCGGTAAAGTATATAGCTAATAATGTGATATATTTGTATTGATCAAAAAAATTTAGTTAGCTTTCAATAACTAGCTTAACTAGTCAAAATTACAAACTGTAAAATAGTTAGTGGGATAGAGAGTTTGTTCATCCCTAATAAATTTATCTAATTAGTTATTTTAGTTGGCAGATCTCATGTAAAGGGTTGGTTTAAGGTCCTGATTGGTAACTAGCTTCAAAGCAAGTCTTTTGTTTTGTTTTGTTTTTTTTTTTTTTGTATTTTTAGTCCAAAAATTAAATTGAGTTCAAAATATATTGTTTGGTAACTTAGTTTTTAAGCTAACCTTTTTCAAGTTAGTTGTTTGAATAAAAAGTTTTTTTTATTTTTTATTCAAAGTGGGCAATTGTATCATTTAATATATTTGTTATTAACAATTATATATACTTAGTGGTAGCAAATGAGTTATGAATGAGAAGTATTATTGTATTATTTTGCATGGTATATAACTTGATAGTTACAAAGTTACATATTTTCTTTTAAAGCAGTGGCAGTAGCAAAATATAGTCTTTTTTTAGCATATGTGTCGGTGAATAAACTGTCCCTAATGGTATAACTTACCATCGCAAATATCTCGCAACGGCTATAACCGTCACAAAAACTCTTCTGCAACCCAGATAATTGCTTACACTCTATTTGCGATGGAATGAAGCCGACTCAAAAATTGCTTTTTCTAGTAGTAGCCATCTTAGTATTTTTATTTCGGCAACACTCATTTTAATTATGTATTTTATCTTAGCAGCACAACATCCTATTATATATAGGATCGCTAGTCAACAAATTGTCCTATAAAATTTTTATTTTAATCTTATAAGTATCTATTGATCACATAGAACACCGAATATACTGTCTTTTTATTTGAGCTAACTAATTTTAATTTTATGAATTATATTATTTTCATTATCTTCATCTTTGTTAATAATCAAACTTATATATATAACAAAAACATTTCCTCCTAAGTATCACTTAATTTATTAGCTGTCCTATAAGAATTTTAATAGTCTAATTTAAAAATTACATTGCACCAAAACTATTTTTCACAACCGAATTGATTTTAGTACAAACTTATGTAACAATTTTATTGTTTTTTTTCTCTACGTCTTTCTCTTATTTTTTTTAATTTAATATTTATATTACAAATAAAAAATAATTATACTTACATCTCCCGAGATTTAAACTTATTACAAGAAGCTCTCTTATAGTTTCTGAAATTACACTAACCTCCCTTGAAATTTAATTTTTAACATCAATTGCACCAAATTATTAAAATTTTCGTTAAAATTTAACGAAAATTACCCATCCCACCCCAAAATCGTTATTTCCATCCCGAAATCACCCTTCAAACTACTTTCCCTCCCCCAAAACTACTATTCCCACCCTAAATTTCAACGAAATGGTAGTTTTAGAAATTGTAATTTTAGTGTGAGTAAAGTGGTTTTAGGGGTGAAAAG
>JAOTRH010032838.1:33365-54463 GCA_034768845.1 Heliamphora exappendiculata
GGTTTGAATGATGCTTTTGTGGTGGGAATGGTAGTTTTGGGATGTAATGGACGATTTTCGTTAAATTTTAACGAAAATTTTAACAGTTTAGTACAATTGATGTTAAAAATTAGATCTCATTAAAGGTTCGTGTAATTTTAGATACCACAGGAAATGCCCCTATAATAAGTTTAAATCTCAAAAAATATAAATGTAATTAACCCTATAAATAATTAAAAATTACACTCACGTTGTAGTGTTTAGAATTACTAAAATTACTAATTTATAAATTATAATTTGTAATTAAAATTATAAGTATTTAATAAAAATTATAAATTATAACTGAAATATAAAAAAAATATAATTTATACAAAAAAATGTTTAAATAAATTATAGCTAAAAGCTAATAACTCAAGGTTCCACAAACACCCCCTAAGCATAGCGTGTGACAAGAACCAAGCGGTCTATAAAAATTCCAAGTCAGAGGTTGAGGACTTAAGAAATAAAAGTTGGAAAGTCGAAGTGTACGACGCGTCCACTAAGGGCGGACATGAGAGCTCTATCTGCCTTCTTCCTTCTTTCCTTACTTTTCTTCGTAAGTATTAAGCATTCCTTAACGAGTCCACTCCAAGTATCTTCCCATCCCTACAGATTCCATCAAGTAATTTTCAACTTATATATTTGTGTTTGTGTGTGTGTGTGTGTTTTATGTGAATCTTCTTGTTTAGAAGTTCATCTATTTCTTAAAAGATCGACCACACACACATACGGATTCTACTTCTTTGTTCAAATCGATCAGCTATACACACATGCGCGCGCGCGCGTGTATGTGTGTGTGTGTGTGTGTGTGTGTTTTATGTGAATTTTCATGTTTAGAGTTCATCGAATTTCTAATTTCTTAGAAGATCGACCACACTCACAAGGATTTTCTACTTCTATGTTGATCAGATTTCCAATTACCTCGGTGATGCGAGAAAAGATCCAGCGGAGTACTGGCGGAGCACGATGAAAGGCGAGCCGATTCCCGACGCAATCGAACAACTTTTCGTCGATCAAGATCCGTCTTCCGAGGCTATAAGTGCGGAGCACCGATTCAGCAAGGATTTCGACACCGTGCCGAATGCTATAATCTACCACCGCGCCGGCCCTAAAAAACCGAAGCTTTTCGTTAGGAGCTCCGGGCGGCCGGAACATGGAGCTGAGCGAGGAGGAGAGAGGTTAGTATCTGACAAGCCGATGGTGAAGGTTCCCGAGTATAACAAGGCACAGAGAGAGTTGATATACAGGCGCTATATCGCTATACCTGACTGATCACATGATTCAGATCGATTATGCTTTGAATTGTGCCTTGTGGAGTAGCGAGTTTGTTATTATAGATCAGTGTGTGGTTGGAACTGTTTATCTGTAATTGTATTCATCGTTATGAATTGCGATATCGAAGTAAGTATGGATATTGGGGTTACAGTCAATATTGATGGAAAGTATTGATCGATTTATTAATAAAATGTCGAAGTTAAAAATTGTGTGTTGATCCATCAATGCGATCCATATTTAGAACTCCGATGATTGTAATTTGTATCGGCAGGATGCTAGTGAGAATGGAAAAGATAGAAATGCTTAACCGGTGAATTTGGTTTATTGGATTTATTTGTTAATTTTTTATAATTTAGTTAAATTATTATATTTATTTTTTTTGGAGTTAAAAAAATAAAAAAATTTAATTAAAATATTAAAAAAATTTAAAAAAACAAAAATAAATAAAAATAAATTAATAAATTAAATTTTATGATAAAAATAAGTTAATAAACTAATAAGCATGTTTTGCAGCCAATCGCCTCTTCCATACTTCTTGATGATGGTATCGCTGGAACTTAGTAGAAATTCGAGAAATTATCGCGTCATGACTTGTGTTTGGCTTAATTTTATATGTATATATATATCAATATATATATATATATATATTTATTGTTTTTTAGTTTTTTTTTAATTAAAAAGTTGATGTAAACAGATGTATAAAAAGTCATTTAATTATACTAGAAGATCAAACAAATAAGTTTTTTTAAAAGACTTTTAAAAAAAAAAAAAAACAAAACCAAACGGAGGTTTATCCTTTGTTTGACCATCTGCAGAGAGAGAGAGAGAGAGAGAGAGAGAGAGAGAGAGAGCGTCCAACTTCTACCGCAGAATTTTGAATATTCATATGGTCCCGTTTGGGATATTACTTATTTACTTTTTAAATTTTGTTTGCTTTTGTTTGTAGTAAAAAAAGTTTATTGTTTAATTAAATTATTACATTTTACGATTTTTTTTTAGAGATAAGTCGAAAAAATAATTTTTTTTATTAAAATATAAAAAAATAAAAAAATAAAAACTAAAATAAGTTAATAAATTAAATTTTATGTTATTTACTTTTATTTTTAGTGAATTTTTAAATTTTTTTTTAATTTTTTTTTATTTTTTCAGTTTATCTTGTCAAGATAATTTGAAACAAAGGATAATTGGAACTTTTTTTTCCATGTAAATTAACGTTCATTTTCATAAAATTAAAGAATTAAATTTAGTTTTTATTTCTAAGCCACCCAAATTTCAGAACAAAAAAAAGTAAGGTATATAAATTTGAATGGTTTGAAATGAGGTGTAAATTGGATAAAAACTTAATTTTATAAGTGCGTTTATATACTTTTCTTAAATGAATTTAACGAGTCGAACCGAGTTATTTTTAAATAAATTGTTCACAATTTGAGCTGAGTTTTTACAAGTTAGACTCGTTTAATAAATGAATTTAATTTTGTGTTCATTAATAATATATTTATTAAATAAATTAAACTCAAGCAAATTTAAACCAAGCCGAGGCCAAGCTACTCATGAATTATTTAGCTCGTTTGCATCCCCACGCGAAACAAAATAAGTGGCCATGAGAACTAGCTTCTCAGCTCCCTCTCATCCTTAATATAAGGGTTAGACCCATCTATTTGGGCTTATTATGAGTTTAAAATGAACTCATTTTGATAATTTGTGTAATTTATTTTATTATTTTTATTATATATAGCCTTTTTGAAAGCAAATGCTCCGAATTATTCCATATTTCATCACATGAAATACCGAATCAACATCATTATTTATGACCATGTGATATAAAAGGATTCACATGAAAAGCTTGGTGTATAATTTTAGATAGAATACAAACAATCAATTATGTCAACAAAATAAACATTTTCACTCTTCCACCAACACTTGTAAAAATCACCAATTAGAAAGAGAAATTGGTCTTGTAAGTAATTATTTTTGCCTTCAAATAATTTTCTTATTCAATAAAAATTATTAAAATATTATTATTTTTGTTAATTTTGTGGTGTTCTAATTTCTTACTTTAGATATTTTTAGATGTTTTATTTTTTACTTTTAATCAATAAATTATTGGTTTGGGATGGTGGGTTGATAGATTTTACTCATTTTGGAATTTTTGAAATGAAGTTTATTTTGCATTCTATATGTTTGTATTTGCATTCTAACTGTTTGTTATAAGTTTTAAGAGAACTTTTTTTGGTTAAGGTTGATTTATTTATTTTTAATGGATGGCATGTAATTATTTAATTATTTGGTTTAATTTTTTGATGTTATAAAGGCATGGAAGAAGAAGTCCCAAGTGGGTATGTTAATGTGGGATTTGATAAAAATCACGTCAAAAGTTTTACACAAATTAAATATGGAAGTTAATGGAGTAAACATTAAAAATAAACTAGAAAAAACAAAAACTTCGTAAGGACAAGTAGAGGACCCTATGGGCTATGGTTGGATTAATGTTCGACTCTATTGATGATGCTATGAGGTATTATGCATAATCAATAGAGTAAATTGGTTGGATTATTTACACAAATTAAATGTGGAAGTTAATGGAGTAAACATTGAAAATAAACTAGAAAAAACAAAAACTTCGTAAAGACAAGTAGAGGACCCTATGGGCTATGGTTGGATTAATGTTCGACTCTATTGATGATGCTATGAGGTATTATGCAAAATATACCAAGAAAAAAGGTTTTGCTATTTATAAAAGATCATCTAAAAAGATGGAAGATGGAATTGTGCATTATGTGAATATTACTTGAAGATGGAATTGTGCATTATGTGAATATTACTTGCAATCGCAGGGGTGATTCGATGATTTCGGAGGCTTCAGGCGATATATTAAAATGGAGGCCTTTCATAATTAATTTTGTTATCTTTTATTTTAATTTTTAAGATGCAAAATTATTGATCATATTTTTATAATCAAGTTTTTTAACATATTATTTCAATGGATAACATTGCTAATCTATTATATATTTTTTGTGGCACGGGAGATCTAGGATAAAATTTTACTAATTCTAATTTAGATAAACTTCTTTATAATGAAGAAGCTACTATTACTAAAAATTATTAATAATATTCAATAAACAATGCATAAATTTTAAAAAGACTTTAGTCTTTTAATATATTTAGTGTATCAATTGAAATATTTATTTTTTCTTTTGTTGGTACACCCTCTTTTAAAATTTTGGAGGTGATTTTAAACAAACAATATCACTACAGGTGTCGTGTTTTTTAAAAGCTTTCAAAATTAAAGGCATTTTTTTATTTATTATCATTTAGTATTTTGAACTCTTTAAAATTAAATAAAAAACTAAAAATGCCTTCTCACATTTGAAATTGTTCAAACTTGTTCACAAATGAAAAAATAGCATGATTACTATATGTAGGAAAGAATTAATTATAATTGATTCTTGATAGATCTTTTTTGTAGAATTACTTCTAAAAGATTCTTAATAAATCTTTTATGTTTTTCCTCTAAATGCCAATTATTTTTATGAAGAGTTTGTTATATTTTTTATTTATTTTGGATATTCTGGTATATAAGTTTTGTTTTTTTTAAAAATTGATTAAAAGAGGCCTAACCTACTTCATTTGTAAGCCAAATAAATAATATACATAATTTTTGTTAATATAATTTATTTTAAAACTCATATATAATAATATATGTTATAATGGACTTTATGAATTTGAGACCCTCTTTATTTTAGAGGCTTTAGACGATCGCCAAATTCGCCTAACAGATGAATTATCCATCTGCAAGCGTAATGAAAAATTAAAAATTTGATCAAGTAAAGTTGTTAAAATATATCCACAATCAAAGAGAGGCTGCAAAGCTAATGTTAGGGTAGTATTACGCACTAGTAGATGATGGATTTTGAAGTCGGTTCAACTTGTATCTCAATATACTTTTTGTTACATTTTGAAAAACTGTTTTGTGTTGTTGTAAATTTAATTTTTTGTCATGAACAGTTTTGTTGTGTTGAATCTAATTTGGTGTTTCTTAATTAGTTTCGTTTGCCTATTTATTTTTATTTATTTTAGCATTTCGTACATCAACATTTTGTAAACTATGTAAAATAATAATAAAAATATCTTATTCTTATTCTTATTATTATTTTTTCTTACCCTCCAAAAACAAAAAAGAATGCATATTTTAGCCTCATTTGGTAACTTGGCTTTGAGTCTATTTTATGTAAAAATACAACGGCTAAAAGGATAAAAATATTTAGATTTTTAAATAAAACTTTTTTAAAACTTCAAGGGAAAACAAAAAGAAAAAAAACTCAATTTGAAATTAATTATCAAACAAGATCTTTATGAATATTGTGATGAATGGAGAGCATAAAGAAGCTCATGCTTCAGTTCATCACATTTAAAGTTTTCGTTTCTTTCGACGTAAAATATTTATTATGTAAAATATTTTATATATAAAATAATTTTATAAAAATTATTTTTTTATTTGTATTTTTTGGTATTTGATTAAAATTTAAAAATTAAGAATGAGATATGAGAGTAACCAAAAAAATAAAAGATTTTAGGCGAAGGATTCCGAAAGAATTATGAAAGAATTCATGTCATGTTAAAAGAATCTGGCTCTTATTCTCTCATTTTTATTTGTTATGATAATGACTAAAGACGGGCAAGAATTGAGTGAAAATTCCAAATGTGCACTCTAAAATTAATTTACGAGTTAATTTTTTGTAAGTCAAATTTAGTCTCACGAGGTAAAATATTTTATTAAAAAATATATTTTTTACATAAGTATTATCAGTTAAACAGTAAAAATTAAATAAAATATTTTATTTAAAAATATTTTATATTAAAACAAACGGAGCCTAAATTGTAACTTTAAATTTATAATCTAACAAAAAGTTTTAAAATTTTAAGTAAGTGCATTTATATTTTTATGCTAATAACTTGTTTTTATAGATCGACAGATAAATTTTCTATTATTTTAAGCTTTAAATTTATAATTTTTACTTAAAGACGTTATAACATATTATTTTATGATAAGTTTTGCCGGAGGGAAAGAGAAATTATTGGATGATAAAATAAAAATAATAATAAAAAAGGAGATGGACCAGCCGCCACTGGACCCGAAGAAATTAGCAACAGAAACAAATCATTTGGAGACAGATTTTTCATCGCAGGTACGCGCAACCGGCGCAACATAGGCGGCCTTCTCGTCCGACATAGGAAGTGCTAGCTGAGCATCAGTTTCTCTTCCTTGGCTTCGGTTTCCTTCTCGTCGTTTGTCGCACGCGCAACCGGCGCGACATAGGCGTCATTCTCGTCCGACACAGGAAGTGCCTCCGATTCTTCATCTTCTGAGTTTACTTTCGCCGATGGAGCGCTTTCTGTTCCGAAGGTATACTCAGTTTTTGGCAACTCCTCCTCCTCCTTTGCTTCTTCACTCTGGCAATACATCAAACCGTTAAAAAACACTCGGTGCTCATATGGGTCTTGCAGTCTTGTGAGTGATCTATGACTGATTCTGTAATAATTATTTTCTACTTAATTTTCTTTTGTCACTTCCTTTGCTTTTCAAATTTGCCCTCCAAATCAAAATTCGAATCTAATGTCAAGGAGAGTTCTCTAATTAATAAATGACGCTGATTCTAAAAAAATGTTTATGTGTATGGAATACTTTAAAATGAAAACATATATTCTATTGATAAAAAGAAATTAAATTATATTCAAAATAAGTCTATAATGGGCAACATTAAAATGAGAACATGCGTTATAAAATAAAATTATGCTCAAAATAAAATTCTACAATTGCCCTCTGAAAATTGGATAGTCCAATATTTTCATTACTTCCTTAATTTCCTCTATCTTTCCCAATCAAAGAAAGATTTACAAGAAGACAGTGAAGAGAATGCATGGCTAAAAAAATCCCTTTAAAAGATTTGCTAGATGATTTTAATAAGAAAAAAATTATTTATATATTTATTTGTTGTTATAATTTACCAGAGTTTTAAAATAAGAATTATTTATGTAATTAATATTATTTATTACAACCTTAAATCAACAACTTTAATCCCTCAAAATGGAATTATGCTTAAAATAGAATTTTAAATTTTCAAAAAATAGAATCTACTTACCTAATGGAATTATGCTCAAAATAAAATTTTCACAATTCGAAAATCAATCCCCAAAGACCCACAACAGTTTTTCGAAAATGGAATCTAATTACCTAATATATGAAATTGAAGCTATGTATAGACATATATCTATTCTTTTTGCTAATTAACTCAATTTATTTTTCTTTCATGTTCACTCACCATATATAAAGAAACTGAATATTAAATTAGCTAGAGTGGGTATTTCAAATATTGCATTAAATAAATATTCATATTATAGTAATTATTAGTTGTTAAAAAGTATTTTCTCAAAAAATATATGTATATTTTGCAATAATAAACTCAAAATGGTACTCAATAGCCTTCTTTGGATACACACATATTAAATATTTATAGTTATATTTATTTACAATTGGTAGAATATTGAAAAGCGAATACCTCTTGAAAAATTGATGAAGAGACCAGTTTATAAACTGTTTACTATTTTTATTTAATATAAAAAAATTTAATGAGCAAAGTTCATCCTCATAAAAGTTTTAATGCGCAAAGAACTTTTGAGACAAAAATACCATAGAATAGATAAATTTATCTGTGACTTTTCAAAACATGTACAAAGAATACAAATAAATTTATCTATTTTTTTTGAAAGTACGTGTAAAGAATACAGATAAATTTATATGTCTTATTCAAAGTACGTATAAAAAATACTAATAAATTTATTTATGTCTTTTTAAATCGTATACAAAGAATACAGATAAATTTATCTGATAAATTTATCTGTTTATTATGCAGTGTATTTTTGAAAAAAAATCACGCAATTGGATTTTGCACATTAAAATTTTTGTTGATAAATCTTGTGTATTAAAACTTATTTTTTAGAACTTTTAACTGAAATTTCTAATATATTTTTGGCTTTCCGCAAAGGCAAGGGCCACAATTTTGTTTTACATTCTTCTTTAGTTATGTAGTTTAAAATTATTTTTTATATTTTTTAATTTAAGTAAAAAAAATAAAAAGACTTATTCGTATAAAAAGTGATTTTAAATCATTGTGAAAGAGAGAAAAAATTAACAATTGATAGCTGATTTTTTTCATAATTTTAAGCAAAAAAAAGAAGTTAAAAGCTCGACTTTAAGCCAAAGTCAACAATAAAAGGAAAAAAATCAATAATTTTCCTTTATATGCATTAAAATAAAGAAGTAGTGAGAAATCGGTAATAATCTCAAACTAAAAATATATAGTAATAAATGTATGTTTTTGTTACGTGAATAAAACGAGTAAGATTGAAATTAAAATACTGAAAAAGGGCAAAATAGTCTATTCGAGGGAGAGCATGGGCTTGCTGCCGGGCCATGAAATTTGACCAGGCTTCGGGTCGGCCCACTTTGAGGATTAAAATCTCTGAGTCCATAAAATCTCCTCTTTTATAATCTGAAATTAAACAAACCCTCTCCCTTTCTAAGATCCTACTCATTTAATTATATTAGTCATGTGAGAATTTGAAATTAATTATATAAATTATGTAAAAATTTTGAAACACGATCCGACCGTATCTAAAGTATTAAAATAGGGTGATAAGAAATTTGAAATAGATACTCGGGTGCCCCGAGTTTGTCGTGTAATTTTTAGAACCGGGATCGTCAGTAGAGGTAATTAAGATATAAGTTTTCAGAAAATAAGATACAAAATTATTTACATTCTTAATTAAATCAATAATTATCTCTAGATAGAGTCATAATCCATCTAAAACTGTCATATTTTGGATGCGAGATCAAGCATAAACTGCCTAAGGATCCTTTGTTCCAAATATTCTTGTTCTTATCCTTATCTCCAAATGCGTTAAAAGCTAAATGATACAGTTTGAATCTTCCCCCCCCCCCAAAAATCAGTACATAATCATGTTCTTATAATCTATTGGAATAAAAGGATATAAATATTTTTTTTTGGGTAATTAAAATGATATAAATATTTGGAAAAGGAACATAAATGGAAATGTTGAAAAGGCGGCCACTTTTTATTCTTTTTCTTTTTTTGAGAAATCAAAATATGCACCCTATCAATATATCCTAAGAATACAGCAAATATTGTTAGGGATGTGAAATTTGGTTATTATTTTTGGGATGAATGACCCATGACTTGATCCGTTCTCGATGCGTTACAGTTTAAAATGATTCATGCAGCCTAGGAATTGAAACGATAGGCTCGAGCAAATAATCCATGCAGCCTAGGGATTAAAACGATAAGTTCAAGCCAAACTGTTAAGTTATAACGTTTATATTATATTATCTCTTCTCATAATAAAATTACTGTACTATGTGAACATAACTATAATTTTGAATTAATCATGTAAATCGTATTTTCTATGCTTGTGTGCAATTCTTTATCGTTGTTGTTTTCGATTTTTTGCCATAACAACCTGTTTATTAAAACTTTACCTGGTTAAGTAAAAATCCAAGAGATTGGCGCTTGCCATCCTTGTCACCCTCATTTTCTTCTGCCTCCTCCTTCTCATCCCCACTTTCTGTCTTCTTCTCTTCTTCTTCAACCGTCACCTCATTGTTGGCAGCCTTTTCTTCTGCCACCTCGGTGGCAGAGGCGGCAGCATTGGTTGTCTCCTCCTTTGGAAGCTCCGGTGGCGGTGCCGCCCCAGCATCGCCTCTCATGGCCTTGGGGATGCTAGCACAGGCTCCCATCTTTTGATGATGCTCACAACAAGACCTCTGATCTCTATCTCCCTTCCCCTCTTTCTCTCTCTCTCTGTGCAGTGAGAGAGATGGGAAAGAAAACAAGGATGAGGGAGGCTTTGTGTTGTGTGAATATATGGGTTCATATATTTTTATCTATTTATATCTTGGGCTTGACTTTGCTAGTTGTTGTTTTGACATTCTCTGTGGCAGAGAGAAATTTAAGGGTGGCCAACACACACACAGACTATATTTTATTGTATATATAGATAATTAACTTGAATTTGAAATCAAACTTAACGGTTGGAAGGTGGGCAATCAGAGGCTGTTGTTATTTTCATGAATCAACATTTTATTGTCGATTTAAAATAGGAAACTGCACCCACTAGCCTGCATTTCCAATGGCAGGATTCGGGGGTGAAGTTGCTACCAATGGCGTAGATAGAAATTTTATTTTGTGGTGTCATTTAGAACCTATTTGGTAATTTTAAGTTTTTTAGTTTTTTGACTAAAAATGCAAAAAAAACTAATAAGGTCCGTTTGACAAAAAAATAAAAAAATTAAAAAGTTAAAAAATCAAATCAAAACACTAATTTTTAAAATAATTTATTTAAATTCTAACTATTTTAAAAATATAATATTATTTTTATTCATAAATTATTTACTATCATTACCAACTACATATAATTGTTAATATCAAATATATAGAAGGGCAAAATTATTCAATTTGAACAAAAAGTAGAAAAACTAACTTTTTACCAAAACAATCAAATTAAAAAAAGTTAACTTAAAAAATAAGTTACCAAACAATATACTTTGAACTAAATTTAACTTTTTGACTAAAAATGTAAAAAAGAAAAAAAATTGTTTTAAGGCTAGTTGCCAATCGGGCCCTTAATAAATTATAATCATATTAAATTTTTAATTCTATAAAATCTGTCAAACATAACTTTAACAAAATACATTATAATATTATATATTTTCAATAACTTAAAAAAATATTCATACTTGTAGAGGATTAGAATTGAGATCTACTGGTCCCGTTCAAACTGGCTGTGACGTCAGAGGTGAATGCCACGTGTACACCTGCACAAACAAGGGTCGGTGGCTATACCGGTGGACCCTCCGACGATTAAATCAGGCAAGAGATTTTTAAGAGAAGAAAGAACTTGAGAGAGAATTTTAGCAGTGTTTTGGCTTAATAAAGAGAGCATACACTTCATCCTAGAATTTGTTGGCTATTTATAGGTAGAAATATATTTGAACCGTTTGTGGAATCCGACCCGACCCTAGTAGCTTGGGTTGTACCTTTTCTCTCTGATCAATGCATAGCAATTAATGGCTCGATGGTGACTTATCAGTACCGTCATTAGATATCTCTGTAAAATCTTTCTGCAAATGCATTCGGTCATGTCAAGATGTCCATCAATATTCAGGTCTAACTTGGGCTAAGCTACAGGCCTAATTTTGGGCAATGACTAAGCCATCCTTATTTGACGACCTTACCCCTGAGTTGGCCCATTTATTACTGATCTCTTATCATTATATTACTTTTCTGATATGCGTATCGCGAGACATGATCTTCAATATCGACCATTTGACTCGGATTAGGGTTTAGGCAATTCTCCTTGCTCGGCCATCAGTACCGAGCATTCCTCATATGTGATCCGAGCACCACATCTTCGGGAGTTGGGGCCGAACTCTCCTTAGCTCGGGTTTTATATCTTGAAGTCTCTAGAGTTCGGACATACCACCGCATAGCTCAACCTATGGCCCGGAGCTGATATGGATATGCTAAGGAATGCACCGTGCTGACATAGGCTGCTGCGCTGTATAGCCTTCCACGTGTGGAAGCCAACTTATCAGTTTGGTATGAACAACTTATCAGTTTGGTATGAACAACAAATTGAAGTCGTCTCAAAATTTTAGCCCCTAACATGTATCTTTTTTACACTTCTTTTCAATTCTAGTCTCCATAGCAGTAAGGCCAAGAAAAGAAACAAAAGCCGTTTTAACACTTTCCCCTCATTTGTAAAGTTTCAACACATTTCAATTCCATGTTTTCTCCGAAATATATTCGTCTGAACCTTCAACCCAAGCAAAAGGCAAAAAAAAAAAAAAGAAGAAAAAGAAAAAGTTCCTCGTGTGACAGGATGCATCCAAGGGTTCTATGGTGAGGTCAAGAATCAATGCCTTCTGAAAGGTGCTCATTTTGATGTTGTGATTCTAGTTTTGTTTAGCATTGACCTTTCCTTATGTGCTTTTGTATATGCAAGTGTCATTTTAGTAGTATAAAAATAGTAAAACATCTTAACATCAAGATATGCCATTTTAAGTTTGGAACGACTATTTTTTTTATCGCCACCCATAAATTGATCAAATATTCGGTCTCAATTCATCCTGAACTTGTAATGTGAAACAAAATATACCTCCCAATGCATCTAAGAAATTTTGGTGATGAACCATCTAAAGGGAACTTGCATATTTCAACATACCTGAGAATAAAGGAATATAAGAAAGTTAATTAGCTTATCCAAGTCTCATTGCAAGATGATAATCAACAAATTTAGCAACACATGATTTACAGTTAGTTTATATCTGATGAGTATGTATTTTATTAGATTCATTTGATTGACTAGATAAATGACGTGACAAATTATATAAGATTACCATAAATTAGGGTAATCCACCAACGACCCTCTATAAAAATCTAAAGATATGATGCCACAAGATGAGGCTCTTCTTCCTCTTCTAATGCTCTCAAAACCTTAATCTCCTGATATTATTATTAGATGCAAGAGATTTAATTTAATCGTCAAAGAATTTTTAGCCAACACCAAGCCGGTGCCATCAATTCAAGACTAACTCATGCTATTATAGGTTTTTAGATAAAACTCAGTCATACGAAAATCCAATATCATCAATTCCAATACTTGGCATTTCCATCATTTGTTGAATAGATCTTTCCTTTCTCTGGAACATGCTCAGAGAAGCAATCATTAGAGCACACGCAATGACTCGTAAACCCACGGTATGAAAATAGAGCTAATATTCAAAGATGCTGCACAATTTTAAATGCTTGTAAGACAATTAAATTTCAAAAAATGGGAGTTACAAATACATTCAAAGCAGCAAATTTACCCATCATGATCCATTTACATAAATGAGAAGATGGAGGGAAGGAAAGTTAATACAAAATGCAATATGTTTGAGGTTAAAAATGGTGTTTGTACTATTTAAATCATTTGCATTTCCTTTCGAAGAATGAAAAAGAAAAAAAATAACAAAAATGACAAAGAACATTCCATAATAGAAAATTACTTGTTCTATGTCAATCTAGCAATAAATGGGTGTGAAGCTATTGACACCACTTACAATGCTAAGAACTAGCTACAAAATGTCAAAGTGTCATTGCAATTGTGTCATTACTATTGGTAACATTAAAAAAAATCATGACAAAATATCGTGAATCATATATTTGATGAACAACCTACATATTTCAAATACTAATTATGAAGGAATTAACGATAGGGATGACAATTTCTGTTTTTCTGTTTCATTCTCATATCTCCCGTTCCATTTTGTATGCATTTTTTCTGCCCTTGTTAGGTAATTGGTAGGATAGTATTTGCATTTTTCTCCTCGTTTTTCTCCATCTAGCCCGCTCATGATTAGATAAATTAAATATATTTTATATAAAAATACGTATATAAAATTTATTTTTTAACAATATAATAGGACTAAAATACAAAACCATTATACCTTTTTTTTTATTTTTTACTTCAATTTCTTATTTTTCTTTCTTTTTAACTCTAATAATTGATCGATAATATTATTTTAATATTTTATCATGCCATTGTTATTAGTTTTAATATCTTTTAAAATGAGAAAATAAACAATGTAAAAAGATGAATGATTCATTATACGGACTTGTCGCCCCGCCGCTCTCTAAATGTTTTACTTATAATGATTTTTAATTACTATTATATTTTTAACTCTATGAATCTTTTTAATCAAGATCAAAGAATAAATTAACACAAATTGTCAAAAATATAAAAAATTAGAAAAGACAAAAATAAACGAATAAATTAGATTTATTTTTCATTATATTAATATTTAGTAGATTTCTTAAAATATTATTTTTTTAATAAATTCTAACTCATACAAATTTAAAGTATAAAATTAGGGATGACAGTTTTTTGTGTTCCTGCCCCTCCCCTCCATCCTTGTTATGGTTTGTATGAATTTTTTGCGCCCCTATTATGAAATGAGTTGGGTTGGTATTTTTCTTTTCTTATCCCGTTTTCTCTCATCATATATCTTATTAAATATATTTTATATATAAACATATATATATATATATATAAAATTTATTTTTTAACATTATAATAGAACTAAAATGTAAAAATATTATACTTATTTTTAATTTTTTTTCTATTTTTTATTTTTTTAATTATAATTATTAATCAATATTATATTACTTTAATAATCTATCTTGTCATTATTATTAGTCTTAATTTTTTTAAATTTTTTTTGTTTTGTTATGACCCGGCCTCTACTTTGCCATCAACTCTGTCATTTTTTTGATTATTTTTTTTCAACTTTGTCCAAATAATAAACGGAGTGAAAATTAGAAAGCATATTCCCTCTCAACCCTATTGTCATGGATATAAAGTGTTTAATGTTAAAAATAAAAATGTCCAATTAATTGATTTCATTTGCTGTCAATCAAAAATCAAAAGTTATTATTTTGAATTTTATATTATTTTTTATATGTTAAAAAGAATACAAACGTGTAAAAAAGAAGTATGAAATAACAAAATTAAAAAATAAAAATAGTCCTTACCGCATTTGAAATGGTGAAATTGGAATAGATGTTGATATGGTGAGACTTTTTACGAGATTTTTTTAATATAAAATTATGAGAAAAAAGAAAAAATCGTAAAAAACAAAAAATAAGTCGACCAAAAGTAGCCAGGGCCTAACCTTCGCCCCGGCGTACGCTATCAAAATTATTGAGATCGAAGCATCAGCTCCGTCTTCTCCTTTATTAGTCTCCGACTCCCCTGCGTATTGCGGCTTAAACCCCAGAAAGGTAAACTCAACGCCGTCCCTAGCTTCTATCTAATCTCCAATTCCATCAATATGTTTCGCATTTCTTTATCAAGATCTCATCTTCCATTTCATTCATCTTCTCTATCTGTAAATTAGGGCACTCTAAACACACACACACACACACGTATGTGTTTTTGCGCGCGCCAGGGTTCTAAATCGCAGTATCAACGCTTATGTATGGGTTGATATTGGAAAGTATCGCTGGTACATTGATAAGTATCGGTATCGGAGGTCTAAAATCCAGGCCGATATGTAACGGATGGTATTTAAGACCTTATTGCATGCGCGTCCGCGCCTTGTGTTTGTGTGGCACACACGTATGTGTTGGCTACATCAGATTCGCAGCTTAGTAGATCTATTAATTTGTGGATTGGATTGCATCTTCATTCATAATGTGGGTTAACCCCTGTTAACTACGAGAATTTATGCCAAATTGCTTGTTTTCAGGTGGATTCAGCGAACTCTGTTGCTGTAAAGGATCGTCTTCTCTTGAATTGCTATGTGAGTATTACTACGTTTGCTTGTTTATTTATTTTGGACAAATACCATTTGTTTGTTACCTTTTTTTTTTTTTGTATAATTTAAAATTCTATGAATCCCTTGACCGTGAATGATTGTAAATTAATTTCCTTTTTCATTGAACTTTTGCTTATGAAATTATATAAGCCAAAAACTCTAGCGACAATGCATATTACACTGGATAAACATAGCATACTCACATGTATGGTGGACTCTATATCAAAGTTTGATGCGAAGTCCATCATATTTGTGAGTCTGTGGTGATTTATGTGGTGTAAAATATTTGTAGCCGATTTGGTCATCAAAGGACATAGGAACATCTTTTTTGTTTGCAAGTGCCATTTTGTAGAATTTTCTCCGTGACCACAAGTGGCAATTTTTTTGTCTTTGCCGAAGTTCCTCATAGGTAGGACTTAGTTGAAAATGGATAATGAAATGGGAATAGGTACTGCCGAGCTCTTGAAAGACATTCCAACCACCCTCATATGCTTGGCTAGTTAGCTTAAGCTTATGAACCCTTGGAAGATGTGCCAACCATTTTCATATGCTTGGCTTTAACTTAAAATCACGGCTGATTTATTTTCATTGCCCTTTCTTTTTGTTTGGGTCCATGTAATGCCCCAATTTCCAAGAATATTAAAGACATATATTGGTATTTAATTAAGATTATTCTACCGATGCATTATAGGTAAATAGAATACTTAATTGCATACATAAAATTCAAGTGTTTGAAAAACCATTAAAGTAAATATTACAGTCATCTATTAGAACGAAACAGAGTATTTTCGATCAAAAACTTAAAGACAAAAGAAAGACTGAAAGATATAATCTACTGCTCCCTAAGTCTTACCCAATAAACCCACAAATAATTCACCAAACCCACAGTTATAACGATTTAAGCATAATATTTTTGGAGAATAACTAAGTACAGAATTAATATACAAGGAGTGCAATGCAATGCATGAGATGTATGTGGCCACAGCTCAACTTCCCACTGCACAACTGATCATGTGAACTCCACCCCGGGAATTCTAAGGAACATACTTTATGGATAAATTGCACTCTAAAACCATCACTACTCCTTGTTGCGAATAGTAAATCCTTCGCCCGGTTACATGCCATAGCTATTTTACTGCTAAATTGGCAACGGCGTGGGGTCGGGGGCCAACTTGGGCTATGTCTAAACACTCCCAACTTAAGAAGCATGATGCTTTTGCATCAGTGTCAATTCCATGGTTCAGATTACCAATGCCAGCGATGAACCTAGGGTTCCCAACAATATCATTATCATAAATTCCGTTATAATTCAATTTTTATCAAAATTCAATTTCATACACTGGGAGCGCACTCAGGGTGTTCACAAAGAATACGTTCCAAACAATAACAACTGGCAACCATGGTTGTTTTGGACTTAGAATTACGGAAAACAATGACTTCGAAAACCCAAACCCACAATTGTACATAAACGATAGACTCCAACATGCTCATGGATGCAAATTGCCAGTGCTGCTGTCAAAACGTTCCAATATATCGAGGGCTACATGGTATAACATCAATTATGACTCGGTTAATTTTGCAAGGTCGCACCAATTCCTCATTCACACATTTTGAACTAAATAAATCGTCCATGTTTACTTATTTAACAAAATATGGTCAATTGAACATTCAATTTCTTACTAGCTAACTTTCAAGCATCTAATTATTTGGTACAATAACAGTTCGAGGTATTAAGGTTAAAAATTAAATTATGATATTTTGGGACAAATTAGAATAAAATATTTTTTACAATTTTTATGTTTAAGGCTAAGGTCAAATCCTAAGGCTTCTAGGTGGATTAATTCATTGTGTGAAAATGATTCAGCACTTTTAGGCATATTTGACAAAAATTGTGCTTTAGTTGGTAAGGGAATTGGGGTATCAAATCGGTCAAAATAGGCCCAATTTTGAATATGTTTTAGTTTAGCACGTTTCCTACATTTCTTATGAAATGTGCAAAGGTTAATTGTTTGGAAAAGATTAGAGTTTTTGGCCATTTTATAAAACAAGTTCAATCTGCCAGAAAACACTTAGCAAAAATCTGTCACGAACAGTGGGTTTGAAATTCGTTTGGGACACCAACCAAGGGACAAAATTTTTAATTTTTGGACAGTAGCTAGATTGACAGGTTACTAACATTTTTCAAGAAAATCACTTTTAGATTAGACCACTAAAAATATGGGTTTTTATTTGGACTTTTTGTTGGCATTGGACTTATTTTAATTTTTGGGTTTGAATTTATATTTGGGCCTTGTTTCTAATCTTTCTATAATTCATGATTTTCTTAGGTCAAGCTGTAAGATTTTGATTATATGATTTTATGTGATTTTAGAATTTTGAATTTTGGATGTCAAGTGTCCTTTGGGGTTCGGGACTTAAATCTTGAATCTTAGGGTTCGTTCTTATTTGATTAAAAGATTGTGTAAAAATTACACTTGGGTTCAGTTTGTGTCTCTTTCGTAATTTCTCTATCCTCATGGACTAACTTGTAAATTTTATGATCGTTTATAATTTTAGGTTATTAGATTTCAGTATTAGATAACATAATATTTTGTAGGGTTTTAATTTGAATCACAGGATTTTGTTCCCGTCTTAACCCAATTCTGGGGTTCTAGCCTTTGTAGATTTTCATCGCTAATTTCCGTAATCTGAAACTGAGTACTTTTATATATTTATTCATTAGCTAGTGTTTGTTGTAGAAAAGGGATGAGGATTACCTTGGGAACTTTCGTGCAGATAGGGAGAATTGAGTGTAATTTGTTATAATTAAGATTGTTGATGACTTATAGAGTAATTATGAGATAATTTTATGGTATTTTTGTAAGAGGTGCTTAGCTTATCATGGATTTACCAATTGTTGGGTGTCTTGGGCTAAAATTGTTATTATGCTAAAGTTTGCGGTTAAACGTGTAATTATTGAAAATTATGGAATAGTAAGTTTTTGAGTATATTTTCTTCTTAATTATTTAAGTTGACACTTAACTTTCTTATTCCTTGGACTTAGAACCTTGTTATCTATGCATATCTTCTGTTTAGGGTCATTTTTGAAATTTTGTTATTATTTTGAACCAGACTATAATTTTTCTTTTCTCATGGGGTTTTAGGGTTTTTTGTCTTATTGAAATTTTTTTTCTGGGTAATTCGATAGTTTTTTTGGATTAAGATATATCTTTATGCTTTAGGGTTTTTAATTCCAGGATTCTATTCTAGACTTAATCATTTGGGGCTCTTACCCTTGATCTAACCCTAATTTGAAAACTTAGTTTTGGTTAGATTTAATGTTCTTAATCTTGAGGCTTAAAAATCGGGTTGTTACAGTCCATATGAAGCAAATTGGGTTCTTTAATTTGTAAGTGCTCAGAGATGCAATTTAGAGTTTTTCCTTTACTTCTTTTGGTTTTCATTTAATACATTTCTTGTATCAGCTAAAGTAGAGTTAACATTTTTCCCTTTATGTTAGGGCGGACGAGGAACCTGTTGATCCAAAGAAGTACCTTGAAGAGTCTTGCAAGCCCAAATGTGTGAAACCTTTGCTCGAATATCAGGTGCTTTACAACCTTTGGAAAATTGAGATTTGTACCTTTTGAATGCTCACACATTTGCATTTCTCGTTCACAGTTTTTGAAGTTCATTACTTGTTATAATATTTTTCTTTTTGTATTGCTCCTCTAACTGAATCATTCATCCTTTTACATTGCTTATTGCTGCAGAATTTTGAGTGTGCATGCTACTACTCCAATAGGCAGGCATCTTTGCGTGTTAACAGAATGAAATTTCAAATTCATATGGTCTATAATAAAAAGAAAAGAAAAAGAGGTTGTATGGATTAATTTTACAGCCATATGTATGCAGCCATCAACATAGGACCTAGTGTGATAAAATATTTCCCACAAGTGTTAACAATGATAATTAGACCGTTTGAATAGTTCGAAAACAAACAGTTTTAACTTTTATAAAACACGTAGAAGACAATGAATCCCTTTCATTCATATGCCGTCGTTACATTTACTTCTCTATGGCTGTATATTTATGTTATGTCAAATTGGTATAAAACTATTGTTGAAGTTCTACTAAACTGGACCTTTTTTTCCTTAAAAAAAAAAAAAACTCTTGGAATCATAGTCTTATTTAAACTCTAGTATTTGACACAGTCCAGTTGGGATACCTGAATGATTTGATACTTGTGTCTCATTAAGGTTTTAGGCGAGAAATAAGACATTGCCAATAACCACTCAAATGAATAAAACAACATCATGGAAAAATATGAAACAGCAGCAAGAATCAGTGAAGCAATATTCTGGACAAGACACACTCAACCACGCCATCTATTACATATAAAAGACCTCCAATTTATCAATGTACTGCATTTTCATAGCTGATATCACATTGGGAATAAATATAAAATCCTCATGTATGCGTGTTTGTGATGCAAAATTAACTCACCATTAATTATCGTCTGTTTGTCATCCCCAGCAACCTTCTTGTTGCCATCCCCACCATTTTCCTCACCTTGACACTCATGCACATTAATGTTTGTTTGATGATATTGCAGTGATAGCTTCAATTCAAAGTGGTAATCTATTGAAAATGAGGTCATTATTGGTGTCCTGGGATGAATGATTTGTGAATTATGAGGAAATCTTCAAAATAGTGAGTTTGTTTTATGATCACATTGCAAAAAAGCATAGGAACTTCAATGGGTAATTGGGTATAAAACTGAGTTGGAGATTCTTTGTCCATGGGTTTAACACTTTAACTGTTGCTTTCATTAGCCTTCTGCTACAATATGTTGGTTGAGTTACTCGTTTATTGGAACATGATGCAATTTCTAGGTGATGGGAAGTTATCTAGTGAATGACCAAGTGTAAATGGTCATGAAGCTCTTAGAAATTTGTATCATATGTCCGAAGGGGTAGCAAAATCATTTGGTTATGTGAAGTCATTCTAAAGGGCTAAGTTGTCATGAAGTCTACACAATAATGCATTCACCGCGTGTAATCAAGCCAACTAGAGGCTAGAGCCAAGCCTAGCATTGTTCTAGCTTAGATTAGAGGCTTGTCTATCTCAAATTGGTATCATATGTCAAAAGGGGAGGCAAAACCAGTTAATTATTTGTTGTCCATTCTAGTAGCCTTAAAACTTGGCTGAACTAGTCTCCATTTGTGGGCTTTGTTAGGTGATGCTTTTCTATATTAGAGATTTTACTTTTTTTGCATGGTGTGAGGGCAAGGAGAAATGAATACGCTACATTTAATGGGGTGCAATTGTCAGCTTTCAAATGTACTTGTGTTTAGTCCTTTTGTAGATTTCTTGGGAGAGATTAGCTTTAGCT
>JAOTRH010032849.1:0-20901 GCA_034768845.1 Heliamphora exappendiculata
CTCCCCGTATGGTCTAGCTTTGGTTCCGTCCCTCTAAGTGAGTCTATTACTCTCCTCCTATAAATTGAAACATCCAATTAGCCAGAGAAAACAGATTACTTACTGAGTATAATACAATAATATTCCACCTCCATGAACAACAACGTCACAAATAAGGGTTCCTAAAAGCAGAAAGAATGCAATAACTCGGAAAGCCAACAACCAGAAGGGGTTAATTTCCTTCAGGCATGGCATCCAGGCTTCATCATCACACAAAAGCTCAGTTCTCCCTTGCTGAGTTATTCTTTTCCCAGAATCTGAATGGTCACAACGTTCATATTTCCATATCATATACGATGCCATAAACATGGGTGCCAAGACCCATACTGCACAGATCAAGACCCTCCAGTTTAACCAGTAACTCAGAGTAGTAGGATCGCTAGTCACCAAGATCTGCATCCTGTGAAAAAGAAAAAAAAAGAAGATTTATTTGCTTTGGTAAGATGTTTATTTTTGTTGAATATTTTTACTTGAAATTAGTAGAACAGCCATATAAAGGGCAGCCCAGCAATAGAATGTACACAGCTTTACCCCCACATGCAGAGAGATTGCTTCCATAGTTCAAACTCATGGCACCTAGGTCATAATGAAGCAACCTTACCACTGTGCTAAGGCCTGCCCTTAGTAGAACAACCATGTTGCTGTAGAAAAAAGTTCATTGGAAGAAATTCTTAACAAAGATCCACTGATGTTTGCAACAGTTTGTGCTACCGAATTACTTAATTATCAGACAAGCATCCCACAATAGGTTGCATGTATACAAAATCCCCCATTCTTATGGCAGAAACACACACACACACACACACACACACACACACACACACACAAACATTTGGCTAACAGCGGCAGAGCTAGAAATCTGATTTAGAGAGGGCATTAATTTAGCTTAAAATTTTAATTTTTTTCTAATCAATAAAAATAAGATATTGCTAAAACCTAAACAATTATTAATAAGTATAAAAATTTGTAATCTTATATTTTTACAAAACTTTGTGACAATTTAGACAAAAACTTTTATATTTATTTACTTCTGGTAAAAAAACATATTAATCAAACTAACTGAAATAATATAATTTTTTTAAGAATATTATAATATTTATATAATATTCCAATAACAAATGACTTTCTATTGTATATTAAAATTTTTATCATGAATAGCAAATAAATAAAATCTGTAGTTAGAAAAATTAAACGAAAATCCTAACCAAGTAAAATTTTTATAGATAATAGTGTACATACAGAAAAGTGAGAGAGGGCACGCGCCCTCTCTGAGCGTGTATTGGCACCTCCACTGTTTGGCTTTCTATCATAGCCTCATCAAAATGGTAAAGAGTGGCTTCATCTTTGCTTTTCCTATGCCCCTTGCCATGAAGAATGCTGAATTTGACAGTATCTTAACATTATCATCGCCATTGCTCTTGCAGCATTTTTTTAAAGATTATATAAAATTGCAAAAATGATAGAATTTCTGTTTTTCATTCTTTGTTTTTTGACAAGAGCAAAAAATGACAGAATTCAAATTCCTTTTATGTTGTTGGTGTGCTATCAAGAAAGAAACAGGCTGCAATGAGCATGTATTGCAGGCATACTGCGTGTGAAGAATCCTTGTGACTACATCCCATCATCGGGAACACATACCCAGCAAATTTGCGTGGCATAGAAGGAGGCGAACAAATCCCAATTAAGTGCATGTTCACTGAGATATGTTCTCCTTTTTGTTTTACTATGCGAGCATATTCATATTGGATACTTTTTTTTAACATATTAAGCGCTTCCTGTTGACACTTAATCAACATCTTGACAATCCAGCCATGTCCTATTGTCCTATTGTCCCAATATTTGAGTAATTGATCAACAAAAGAACTATAAACACAACAAAATAGGCATAAAGATATGAGGCCATGCAACATATTAATTAGTTAGCGTATGCAGATTTTATGCTAATATCAACACAGTTCTTTTAGAGGGTGTACTATCCAAAGGGATAAATACAGCGTTTGCTTATCAAGCATCGTTAGGCTATTCAAATTATAGTTAACGGTTGTTTTGCGTGCGTTTGGGCTAAAAAAATCCCTGGAGTTTTTTCTAGAGTTTTTTTTCATCTTTTTTGAATTTTTTACAAAAAATTTTTGGTTCAAATTTTTTACTTTTCCGGTTTCACATGGCAAAAGGAATCTAAAAAGTATGGTTATTCGGGCTAAAGTCGAAAAAAGTTCATTAAAGACGAAAAAATCACAAAAGCCTACTTAAGTGGCTTTTTCATCTTATCTGATTTTTTTCTAATTTTTTGATCAAAATTTTTACTTTTTTAATTTCTCATAACATGAGGAATTTAAAATGTATATTCATCTGGACTAATGCTAAAAAGAATTCACTAACAAACTAAAAAAACTGGAAAAAAAAAAGGCTAGACAAGTGAACGGTTAATAATTTGTAAGTGGAAGCCAAAAGCATCTTTGTGCGTGCTTCTGGATAATGAGCCTTTTTCAGCGTTGTTTTGACAGGTTTTACCCAGAATCAGATAAGCCGCAGCTAATATATATTGGCACAGACGACTCAAAAAAAAAAAAAAATTCATCATCAGACCTCTGAAGTTGCACCAAAATACGCACTTAACAAACATAACAGTACTCCAAAGCCGTTTCAAAAGAACAAGAATCCTAAATTTAGTTTTCATTGAAATTCACGGAATCCAAAATTATAGCAGCAAAAGTTTCGTGAAGGCGACAGGAATCTTGCTTATCTGAAACAGGGAATGCGAATCAAACATAGCCAATGGCTGACGAGATTTGGTCGAAGCTCCACCATATACGTAAAAATCTAGCTACGTACACTTGTTTGTGTATATTAGCAAGTATACATCTAAGGCAACAAATTACAAACGGTTGGTGTGCATCTAGGATTGCAAATGGACGAAATTGAGAAGCAATCCAACGAGTAATTAAATGGGTATTTAAATAAGAACAGAATCATGAAAACCCACAATAACTCAAAATCAGATGATATATCAGGAGAAATAAATTACTGGGAAAATGGAGCAAATTACTGGGAATCAGGATCGAGAGAAGCCAGTTTCTTGTGTGTTCGTCTGCTACGACGGGAAGTTAAAACGTAGAAGTCAGAGTCGGAGAAGATTAACACCCTTTTTAATGTACTAAAAACAAACACGAATCCTCATCGAGACAAAAGAAATCCGACATGGTCCAGTCGCCTTCCACTCTCCTCCACGAGGAGAACAATCATATCACGAATCCCCCGATTGGAGAAGAATATACATGCGTGTCAAATGTCAATGCATGTGATGGAAAACTATTAGACGGTGCCGGAGATAAAATTTTCTCATCTTCTAAATGTATTTTTGTTCAAGTTTCTCATTTCCTATTCACTCATTGCCCTGTTTGGTAGCCTTGCATATTTGTTTAGTAGTTTATATGTTAAAAAAATAAACTATGTTATTTAAATAATTAAATAAATAAATAAGTTTGTTTTGATAGTTAAATAAGCAAATAAACTGGCTTATAAATTAAATAAGCTCGTTTGAATAGTCAAATAAATAAATAAACAAATAAGTCAAACGAAGTGACTTAAATATTTTTTAACTTATTTACTAATAAGTAAATAAGTCAATAAATAAATAAGTAAAGAATAACCAAATAGTGCTATTATTTTATACAAAAAATTTTTTTATTATAAAATTAAACAAAAATTACTAATAAATAAAATTAGATAATTATTTAAGATTATCGAATAATTAGTCGTGATGTGTATGTTTGTGGTTGGGCTAATTTTAATATTTTTTATTTTTTTTATTTTTTTATATATTTTAATTAAAAAAATTTATTTTTTTAAATTATCTCAACGAGATAAATAGAAAAAAATACAAATATTTGATTTTTGTCTTTTTAAATTTTTTTTATATTTAATTTAAAAAATTTAATTTTTTGATTCATCTCGGAAAAAGTTAAAAATTATAATTATTTAATTAAATGATAATTTTTTTATTAAAAATAAAAATAAAAAAAATAAAAAAATAAAATAAAAGTAATTATCCAAACGGGGCAGAGAGTAAGCCACGTGGGGCCATCGGTGTCGCGCGGGAGATCAAACAGAAATGATTCAATTCCTCCACACGCATGAGCTAAGGCAGTACGTAAATAAATGCGGATGCTGACTCACGGTTGTCGTGGGTGGAGAAAACGAGCATTTATTTCATTATTTGATTCGTTTCGAGTATCTAAAAAATTTAGCATTTATTTGATTTGTTTGGAATTTTTTTAAAAAAATAGTTTTTAAAAAATTTATTTTTTTATAAAAAAAATTGAAAGTAAAAGTATGATTATTTAAGATAAGGATAACTTTTTCCGTTTTGGTTTTAAAATATTTAATATGCTCACGTCTTTTATTTTTAAGTCACAAAATTTTTTAAAATTTTGTGACATTATTTTTTTATTTTGAAAAGAAGAATTAACTTTTTAATTAAAAATATTATAGTTATTTAATTAAAATATTTTTAAAATATTTGAAATATAAACTTTTTTTAAAAAAATAAATGAAAAAATAAGTGGACATTTTAGAGACATCAAACAATTTAACTTAAAGTTGAGTTTTTTTATTAAAAATTTAAAATTTTAAAGATGTCAAATAAGGGCTATAGTTTTGGTGGGTTCCACACCAACACTTGATATCGAGCTCACTAAAATTGTATTTATGTAAGAAAACATGAAATGTAATATGAAATGGGTGAAAATTTTTGACACGACACGTTAACACAATTCGAATCCTACACGAAATTAAAAGGTTAGCGTCAACTATTTTTTAACAAAAAGTAAAAAATAACACAACCTGATAATACGTTTAATAAACAAGTTTGGTTAGTATTGAACCCGCAGAATTTAAAAATGATCTATCTAACCATTTAATTTTTGTCTTAACACAAAACACGACACGAACCTAAAACTTATTAAAAACACATATATAACCTGAGAGAAAATAAAAATTTAGGGAAAAAAAATAAAAATTACTTGGCCCACTACCTCACCTCCAGTGTTCAACATCCATTCTCTACGCATCATTTTAGCGTCCATACTTATCGTCGCGTTGGACACCACCATCGTTGACTTGGCCGTTGATCGCTATCTCTGTCAACCTACATCGACGATGCTGACAATTGCTTGCATGAAGGTTTTGGAGCCTACCGTAGTATTTAGTACCGGTGGTCAAGTTTTTGATTAATTTCCTAGTGCTCTAAAGTCTTAAATTATTGAGATTTTGTCGCTTTGATATGCATTAGGGATTGGTTATTTGAAAAAAAAGATAAATGTATAAAATATATACTCTTTACTTGTATATGGGATTATATGTGATTCTTTTTAAAAAAATTAATTCTTACACTTATATAAGTGAAATTGAAGGAGCTCGTAGAAGACATTATGAAGTTGACTAACAAAAATGAGATTGAATTTGAATAAATGGAATGTTTAACCAATATTGTTGATGTTGATTTTTGATTATGTAAGTATATTATTATTTTTTAAACTTATTTTAGATATATATTCACACAAATTATATAATATAGTTAAGAATGCGTATGACTTATTCTTCTGACAGGAAATGGCCAGTGTGTCCTTACAAGGTTATTAGAATTCTTGACAAACTTATCATTTTTATGTCGATGTTTTGTATTTGATTTTTTATAAAAAAAAATTTCATCATTTGTTTGGAATTTAAAGTTTTTCATGCTATAGATTTATATTATTTTTTTATCAAACTATTTAAAGACTTTTTACAGAAAAAAATCTATTTAAAATGAATTATCTAAAAAAAAATATTTTAAAATTTTATTTAAAATAAATTTACTTAAAAAAGCTATGTAAAAAAATAACTTTCTTTCTTCTCTTAAAAAAAATAATTAAACCTCTCAAAAATCAACATTTTCTACGTCGTGTGGTTCAATTTTTCCTCAGTGGGTTCGAGCCAGCACGGCACGTGCAACACGTGACTTGTCAGTTATTTGCTATTGTCATGATAAACGGTTTCTACTATCCCTATTAAAATTAACCAGTTGGCAGCTTCTTTGTATTGATTTAATTATATTATGGTAATTTCTAATTTAATATTTTATTCTAATGTGAGTTTATGTTAATAATTTGTACTACTCATTTTGTCACACTCAATGGTAAAATTATTTATTCAAAAAGTTAAATTAATTTAATATAATTACTAAATAAATTATTAAAATAAATTTATTTTATATAAAATAAATAATATATTATTAAAATTACATGTACCATTAATCTACCCCTATTAATAAAGGTGAGTTCGGTCTACCAATTTTACTTTACCAACTTTCCTCTCGTCCTTCCCCAACTTCTTCGTATTAATTGACCAGTTGACAGCTTTTTCATATTAATTTAATTATATTATGATAAATTCCAATTTAATATTTTATTCTAATGTGAGTTTATGTTAATAATTCGTACTCGTTAAGTTAATTTAATATAATTACTAAATGAATTATTGAAATAAACTTATTTTAAATAAAATAAATGGTCTATTATTAAAATTATATGTACCATTAAATTAAAGATTATAAAAAACTATTTGTTATATATTTGTGGTTAGTAAGCTCGGTAATGTTTTAACGTGCTTTATTGGACTCGTCTGTGTGTGCAGAAGTTTAAAAATTTTAATTCAAAAATTATTTTAATTTGGTAACTTTCAAAAATATGAGTTTATAAATTAATTTAAAATTAAATTATTAATTTCGATGTAATTTAAGCATATGTACATGAATTAAATATATTGTGGATGCTTGATAAGTATTTTGGGCAATTTCAGGGGTAGTGGCATTGGGTCATGTGTGTGGGAAGCCTCCCTCCCCCCTTAGCCGAAATTTCCCCCTCTCTCTCTCACTCGTCTTCTCTTTCTCTCTTCTTTCTCTCTCAAATCTCAATTGGAGACACCTTGAAGAGCTCTCTCTCTCTCTCTCTCTCTCTTTCGAAGACTTAATGATGGAATTGATCAAAGGTCAAGAAAAAAAGTTTGTTCTATGCATCAAAATCTTCAACATCAACCAAGCGAAATTTGGGTTTGGTGTGATTGGCATTCTCGCAGTGTTTGGGTTTATAATTTTCGACTCACCGAGATAGGATTCTAATATCTATTTCTTGAATTTTTATAAATCTTGTTAAATGTTGAAAACTCTAGCTTTGGGTGAGAAATTTTCTTTTGATTGGAATGAAGTTGTGTATTTGTGAAAATTGAAGTTAAACTGAGATTATGATTGAGATTTGAATTAGAGTTTGAAATTGATTTATTTTTAACCCATGAGAAATATGCACAAATTGAGGATTGGAATTAAATTATGATATTTATGAAAATTATGAAAATTGATAGTGGATGTGGAGAATTAATATTGTTTGTCATGTAGTGTATATATGAATTGTAGGTGAAAATCATAGTAATGTTTGATGGACAATATTATTGATGATATGTTGTAATTATATATATTGAGAAGGTTTTATGGAATTAATGTGGGTTTGAGTAACTACTCGGTGAAAAATTAAAAATTTGTACAAGATTGGATGTTCATATCTCTCGAGTTAATTATTGTAAAGGAGATATAAGAACCCATATTATTCGATATGACCATAAAAGAGTGTGATCGTATATAGGTACTCATATCCTCTGGTGTGATCGAAAAAGATGTGATTTTGCGACGATATATTGTGATTTAAAACTATGTTGATTGGGTTATGGAAATATGGTTGATATAAAATTATGAGAAAATTGGATATTTTGATTTGGGTTGTTGAAATAGATATGATTATGAATATCGAGTATGATTCATTTTGTTAATTTAGAATCCTATTAAGACTCGACTTACGTTATTTGAATTAATCTTTTTCAAGTGTTGATGATGTGAATTTATCATAGAAGATCTTAAGAATATTTTGGTTTTGAATAGGTTGTTTGGAAGAATTTTGTTTATATGTATATGATATCATTTGATTCGGGAGATGTATAAGTTTTGTAAATTGATTGAAGATGCAAATGACTTGTGAATTGTTGAATATCATGTATTAGCAATTGGAATTATGGTACTGGATAAATTTTTGAATTGTAAAATTATAAGGTCATGAATTTCATATTTTGATAAATGGAATACTTATATGATCTTTGTGCGAGGCTTTAAAATTTGAATCTTAGTTATATTTTATGGTTTGGGAGTTGATTTTAATGAATTTAATGGGTTTAAACTCCTTATTTTCACAAAATTTGGTTTTGTTGGGTATTAAGACCTCTGAATTTTCAAAAGAAAAAAGTCACTAAGTGTAAGGCTTAATTTTGAAATCAAAGAGCGCAGAAAGAAAACTGAGAGGCATAGTTTGAGGTAACAGATATTGTTAGGTAGGGAGTGAATCTTGTAATCTGTGTTTAAAGATTATAGTGGATCGACTCTTTTTTCATGTGAAAGTTGATAGTCAGTCGAACCATGTACATCTTTGTGTATTTGGTTATTTTTGTTTATTTTAATTTGCTATTGTGCATTGAAATTTACGTAGTTTACCATGTAGCAACTGAAATTAGTTGATCTTTATTATTTGAATATTTAAGCCTAAAAATTCTAACAAAATGTTTGTAAAGGGGTGCTTATTACAATCACTATACATATATCAGAATATTTATACAAGACATAAAAATATTTGTACATGAGAATAATATTGGATGTACTGTGATACCTTGTACTATATTAGTTGGAAATAGAAAATTAAGTTTGATATATAAAAACTTATGAGCTATTACCAATAATTTGAATTTAAATTTTTGGGCCACGTTGTTAGGCTATTTATTTAAGTTATTGGTTCAATAGTCAACTTGGATCGTTATAAATGGTATCAGAATCAACACTGATTCTTATGTAGGTCTCCGAAGTTATATATACTTTGTGCATGTTGATAGGCTGCTCACTGTCTGCTAATAGATTGCTATCTATATTCTAACTATGGAAAGAACTTGGGGCACACAACGAGGGCATCGCGCATTTAAATGGATGATATTGTGGTATCTCATTCCATATCAGTAAAAAATAAGAAATTAAGTCTGATATATAAATAAACTTATGAACTACAATTAATAGCTTGAGATTAAACTTTTGAATTGTATTGTTAAGATCTTTTTTTAAGGTATTAAGTCAATAATCCACTTTGGTTATTACATGTACTCAACAAATTTTGGTGCGTAGGTCTCATTTGATAACTTGACTTTAAGCTAATTTTTTTTGCTTAAAATTATTTTAATCTAAATAAAAAAAAGTTTAATTGGGTGACTTTTAAGGGCGACTCAAAGTTAAAAAATAAAAAGCCAAAATTTTTTGACTTAAAGTCACGCCAAAAAATAATAAGACAATAAAACGAAAAAAAATTTAAGTCACGAAATGTTATTATAATTTTATTTATATATTTTATATAAATCTTGTTGAATAGATCTTAACAAATAAGTTAACTTTTATAAAAATAAAAAAAAGATGCGTATAGTAAAAGTTGGGATATTTTTAAAAGTAAATAAAAATATTTTTAGTTAGTAAATAAAAAATAGAAGACTAAAAATTAGTAAATAAAAAGATAAAAAATTAAAATTAAAAAACAAAACTTAGAACTTATTTACTTTACGCACAGCTTAAAATCCGGAACCAAACGAGCTCTTAAAAGTTTCCCCATCCACACTAGCTTGGGCCAAGCTCAGCCGAGCTCAGGCCAGATCCTCCTCACTTAGTCGAGGGCCTTGGAATCTGATCTGGCTTAAGATCTAGCCTTAGGTCCTGTTTGGAAATCCAAAAAACTTAGTTTTTAAGAGGTTTAATTTTTTTAAAATAAAGAAAATTTAAATAGTTTAGGATAATTTTTTAATAATTTTTTTTACTTTTTTATTAAAATATCTAAAATATTTTTATTTTTTATTTTTAAATTATAGTATTTAAGATATTGATACGATATTTTTTTATAATTATTTTACTTTAAAAAAAGTTAGAGGATTTGAAATGTATATACTTTTTTTTGTTAAAAAAATTAATAATTTTTTAAATATGCTAAGTACTGCTTAAAAGCTAACCTTTTTTTTTTAATAAAAAAGCTAAGTTTTAAGTGCAGCCAAACAGGAACTTAAATTAGCCACATATTTGGAGATTAAAAAAAAAAAAAAACTGCGATTGGAGACAGGTCCAGGCAGTTCGTAGACCCGTGCACGTTTTTAAATTCCCTTTTTAACCTCTTGCTCTCGAATTCAACGGTCAAATGCTTTAGACGAGTTTGATGGATACGTCACACATATAATCAATTATAGAAAATATTAATTACTGCTCAATAGATTATAGATAAAAGATATATAATATATAAATATTTATGTAAAATATATTAATATTTATAAAAATAATAAGTTCTATACTTAAAAATATATTGATATTGAAAAAAATTTATCTTTATTAACTTGTTAATTACCGCCTAATGAACAGTAATTAGCATTTGAACAGTAATTAGCACGATCCATCAATTATTAATATTTTTGTGACATCTTTCTTTTTATGATGGAATTGGATAAAATAGAAAAATAAGTAATACGCAAATCTTATATAATTTTATTTTTAATATTATAAAATAGTAAATGAGATTATATATTATAGTATAGTTTGTATTATATTTGATTAAAATAAAATAAAATATGAGATAAAAATTAAACTATTTTAACTAAGAGAAAAGATAATTAATATGGTGGAGGGCACATAATCTTAAGGGTTTCCATGTTTATTTTGGGATAAAAGAAAGTCTAAATAGGATTAATAGTTTAAATCAAACTTTTATCCCAAATTTAGCTGGATTTTTTTTAATGTTTGAACTAATTGTTCAAATTAAACACTATGTTGTTTGATTAATTTAATCTTTCTGCTTAATTAAATCGGTGAAAAACGCTTTTCATTTTCACAACAAGTGGCGGTTCACGATTGATGCCTTAGGGAATTTTCGAGCAATCAAACACAATTCCACTGTTTACATCAAATTTTATTAAATTACTTTGACAAAGATCAAATAACCCGTCGAATAAAGGGGTCAAGAGTAATTTTCGAGGCCAGGAGTAAAATGGTCCATCTAATATGAAAAGCCTTATCGAATCCCAGTGCCTTTTCAACATTATTCGAGTTACTATCGAAGAAAATATTCCAATAATTCTTAAGGACGCATCAAATCGTCAACGGCCTAATGTTCTCTCAATTTCGTCGAAGGAATAGTTAAGGGAGAATCCCGTAATACAAAAGACAAGTGTCATATGACAATTATTTAATTTTTCAAGAGGACATGTGTCACATAGCAGTTATTCACTCTCTTTAACCAGAAACGTGTTCATCAATTAGTAGTGAGAGTGGTTATAAAGTCCTGAGGTAAAAGCAATTGTTCATATTTGGGAATAACTATCCACTACTGGTTCATGATGGAGAAGGTTATGAAAGTAATTAGAAATAATTACAAACCAGCATCTATAAAAAATCAGTGAGCGACACAAGAAAGAATCTTTTCACACTCCGGTAAACTGTTTATCTTTTTATTTTTATCTTTCATTTACGTGTACTTGTAATTTTAATTTTTCTGTAATTTTCTTTTTAAGTTCTTTCAATTCTCAGTTCGTATGAGTAATATGTAGTTATTGTAATTTGTACCGGTTCCAATTCAAAGTAATAGAAACTCATTTTTATTGCTTTCCATCCTGTTTGTTGTGGTTTTTTTGGCGAAGTCTTAAGATAAGGCAAAAAAAAAAACGTGCACACAATCGCTTGATACTTTAAAATTTTCTCTGTCGAATGAGATTTAATTTGTTTTGGTTAACACCCACGTATGTTTCAATTTACAATAGTAAAATAAAATAACTAAAATAACCACAATCACACAAATCAACAATATATATGATTTGGCTGGCTGCCTACGTTCACAGAAAGAAAGAAACAATTCACTATTTTTAACACGGATTATAAGTTTCACACTCGCACTAATTATATATGATTATGGCCTCAATTTGAGCCTATCTCTGTCTCTATATATTCTCTCTAGCATTTAACTTGAGTCTCTCTAAGTATTTTGATGACTTATATTAATTTAAACTTTTTAGGTTTTTAGAATTATAACTCCCTTCAGATAAGTTTCAAAAGACAAACAAATTAGGGTTAAACATGTGTACAGTCCATTCCGGTGGACAACCTTTTGTCCCAAATTGTTCGGACAAAAAACCTTATATCCCAAACTATCAGGACGCCTGTCTGGACAGAATTCACAAAATCAAATTCGAGTTAATCACAACAATGCTATCCTACGAAGTCAATAGAAAGGGAAGTGATCAACTCGTCTGTCTCTCTTGTTCAAGACCTGTCCCAATTTGAATAAAGCAAAAACCAGAGGTCAGACCCCAACCGAGTACGAAAGTGGCGATTCTTAAAAGCACATAAATCGTAGTTTTGGGATTCCAAACTCTGGAAATTCTTGCTTCAGATCGAGTGCTTTCACAAATTGACGTACTTTTAAAAGTCTATATGATGGATAAGTGTGGGTGAAGGGAGATTATGATAGAGGCAAAAGGGAATAGATAAAGGAAGAGATTAACCAAACAATAATTTTGCCCTTAAATCTTAATTTTTTAATATTTTTAGTTTTAGTTTTAGTTTTTATTTTTAACTGATTTTTCTGGTTATTCATATTTTCTTAAATTGTCTTTGAGATGGATACTAATGACTTTTTTGATTTTTGTTTTATATATTTTTTTAAACTTTTTGAAATCACTTTTTTACCTTTTTACGTTTTTCTTTTTAACCTAAATTGGCTAGGATTAAGTTAACATCAATTTTTTGCAACTTTATTAATGAGTTTCTTTTTCTTTTTATTTTTTCATCTATAAAATTATTTATTTTTACCCTTTTTTGGTTTTATTATAATTTGGATTCATGTCTTATTTCATAATATTTCAATTGTGTTTTTTCAGTATAGCATAATAAAACATTGCACTGCCAAGTGATACAGAAAGGGCAAACTTGCTATTATACTTAATTCCTGTCTTTCTATTTCACAAATGTAACAACACATGATAATGAACTAAGATATAAATAAATTACACAATAGAAATTCAATTTTAAGAATATTAGTGAGGGGAAGCTCGATCCCTCATAATTCTATCCTTTAAGACCTTATTCCATATCCCTCATATGGTAAATTAATCATCCAATCTGGTAAATAAAATGTGAGACTATCAATTTAGGGAAATGAATTTTAAAAATATAAAGTTCACATCTTTTTAATCCTAGCCCAATCCCCAAGTCCAACAAAATAAATATGTCCCCGTTTGGATAAATGGCTTATTTATTTGTTTATTTATTGTGAAATAAGCAAAAATAAAGATAAGCAAGTTCGTTTGGTTATATTGGCTTTTAAGTGACTTATTTATTTATTTATTTTATTTGGTTTATTTTTGCTTATCTACTTAAAAAAGTAATAATATTTGGCTTAAATTTTACTTAGAAGTTGATTATTTGACTTATTGGCTTAAATCTTGCTTATTGGGCAATTCAAATAAAATTGCTTATTTAACTGCTTATAAACTAAATAAACTAATAAATAAATTACTCAAACAGGGCCATGGTCTAGAGGGTTGAATTAATCATGGTTGATTTTGAATATAGGCACCCTTAAAATATACATATTATATGATGTGTCTTCTGTTAAACATGTAAACATAATTGCCTTTATTTGAAGTGATGTTCAACTTAAAATTACCCTTTTAAGAAAACATAATCTCACTAATTCTTCCTCCCCTCCCCAAATTTGGCAACTGGAGGTAGGACAGTTATGGAGTGAGCAACCAGGGCGAAAGTCATGTTGGGAAAATATGTGTACTTTTTTTTTTGTAATTGTAATAAATAAAATAAAATTATATATTTAATTTATAGACCGTATGAATTTAATAATAAACGTAAATCAAGGTTAATATTTGACATTATGTCATTCAGATAAATTTATCCTCACTATGATACTTTCAGTGTTATAGGTATTTATCTTTCATGATACAATAATTTAAATTTTATGGAAGAAATACTATAATTGGTGGGTCTAACAAAATGAATAATATTAATTTTATATTCTCTTTATACGAACTCTGATACTATGTATGTAATGAACCCCATGTAAACTCTATTTTAAAATAAATCTTGACGGTTGTAATAGGTGGAGAGCATTTAATTATATTTTGAGCCATTAGAAAATAGGTAGACACGCTGTCACAATTAAAAAATCTTAAGCATAGGTAGGTCAACACCTTTTATGATATTTCATCCTACATTAGTAAGATAAAAAACTTAGTTTGGCATGTATTGAAATATGTGGGCTACACTACCAACTTAAATCTAAGCATTTTGCATTATATATATATATATATATATATATATATTTGAACAGCTAAAAAAACGAGTAAATTGCTCATAAAAAAGAATTACAAAAGAGAGTTTTCCTACAACCGAAAAGGTTGGTAAGGGATCAACCAAAGAAAGAGGAAAAAAACAAACATGTAACATTTTGAGCAACTACATAAAAAAATCAGCAAATCACTAAAAGGCCAAACCAAAACAAAAAACCCAACAACCACTTGGAAAAGCATCATACACCTTCTCATCATTCACAGACTAGCTGAAGCAAATGCCCAAACCCATGGGATTTCTTGCATACCAGCCACAAGTGCTGTTGCAAGAAAAAACACAAAAGCATATTAAAGCAGACCAGGCCAAATGCTGCATTCAACCAACGTATCAGCACATATCTTTAGCAGTAGCCCAACAAAGACCCGAGCCAAAAACCATCACTTAAAATTCAACAGTATCACCAAACCAGAAGCATCCATATCAACATGTAACAGTAGTACCAAACCAGCAGCAGTAGCACCAAATCAGTAGTACTCCCATAACTCACCAAACCAGTATCATCCATTTCAACAGTATAGCAGTAATGGCCTCTACCATTTGTTGAGTAAAAGTAGTAAAAAAGTAGTATAGCAATAATGGATGATAAAAAGTAGTATAGCAGTAATGGCCTCCAACCAAGTTGCCTCGCAGCTTTCTCTATGTCAATTGTTATGTTGCTTTCAATTGCTATCCCTCTTCCGCTACTCATATCTGATTGTGGATCTGAAGAAGCCTTAGACAGGACCACTGCAACCTATCATGGAAGATGGCCGTGAGATTGAAGATGATCTCGTCATCTCTTGTAATCCTACCCTTTAATTTATCCTTCATCCACACATACTTGCCCTCATTTTTGCCATGAAAGCCACTTTCTCATACTCAATCCTAGCGTTGTCAAACACAATTCTATTCCTCGCAAGTCAGAGCGACCAGAGCTCGGCAATGAAGGTTGAGTGCCATAGCTGCCCTTTTAGTCGGTTGTGGTTAATACCCAGCCATGATTTGCACAGGTTATGAATAGAACCAGGTGATGACCACAGGCTACCCTACCAAAGCATTAGAGCAGACCAAACCCTCCATGCAAAAGGGCACTGGACAAAAAGGTGATTGGTTGATTCCACCGCACTGTTACAAAAGGCGCACCCGAGGTTAACGCACGGTTTTAGGAGCAATATTTTAGCTAGGACATCTTTTGTTGCCACCTTGTTTTGGATTCCTCCAACTGAAAAGAATGCACTTGGGAGGGCCCACTAGCTTCCATAGCCTTGTGATAGTCCTTTTCTTCCTCCCCCTCCATCTTCTCCATTTTGCATTATATTGTTAGGCTATTTGATTAAATTATTAGGTTATGTTGGACTAGATATCTTGTATTTTACATATTTATTTATTATTTTATTTTGATTAATACATAATTAGGTTGAGGTGAAATTAAAAGTAGACTATGAATTTAATTTGTATAGAATTTAATAATATTTGGACTTATGAGTTTTTAAGGCATCCTTGATTGTTTATAAAAATGACACTGGTGAGAGCTTAAAGGAGAAGATGTGGGAGCTTTTAAGATATTTTGAAGTATTATGTGGTATTATTTATATGATACTTTTAACAAATAAAAATATTTAATTCACACTAAGTGAGTTATCATTTGTCTTTCACTTAACAAAATTTATTTTATTTTTTGATCATAACTTATTTTATTTATTTTATTTTTTATCACAAAGAAAGAATTATTAAAAACAAAAATAAATCACATAAAATTTAAAAAAATTTATTTTTGTCTTTTTATTTTTTAACATTTGGTCTTTTTTTCTCAACTTGGGTCAATGTGAATGATCAATAAAGTATAGCACATTGAATAAACAATAAAAAAAATAGTAAAAATAAAAATAAATTAATAGATAAATAAGACATTATCCCAAGTCCCAACGTAGTTAATGAGATAGAGGATGTTTGGCAAAACGAGTTTTATTAATTTTTAATTATTAATTATTAATTGTAGATATAAATTATAATCTATTTTAAATATTTATAATTTTTACTATAAATTATTATTATTATTTTAATTATAAATTATAATCTTTAACTAAATATTCATAACTTCTATTACAAGTTACAATCTATAATTAAAATTACTATTTTCAATAATTGCAAACACCACCCTAGTCAAATGCTAATATGAGAATCACAAGCTTGAATGTGGTGCCTTCTTCGAATGCAGGTAATGAAATTGATAAAATATTTTTATGTTGATATTCAACTATCAATTGCAAACATAACATTTTATGATTGGTGGTAGATAATACTAAGTTGATAAATTATAAGGGACTTTGGGAATATTATATAGGTAATACTAAATTATATTTTTAGCAAAAAGAATATTTAATGCACACTAATAAAATCTTCTTGTCTTTTATGTACCCATCAAAAATAGGTTATATTGTCTCATTTAAAGGGCAAATTGTAAGATCATCTCAAAATACTATGTAAATGATAATTTATAATCTTTTTAATAAATAAAAATATTAAATACACATTAAGTAAGTAATCTTTGTATTTCACCAAACCAATAAAAGTGAGTTAGGCGTTATTTAAGATCATAACAAAGTTAATTTTTTTTTTCTAAAAAGCTTGTTTTTAAATTGATTTGTTTGTTTACATAACTTTCAAGGTAACATAAATAAATAAATTTTTTTCTTTTAATACTTATTTTTTTAAAATTATTCTAAACACTCTAATTTTTTTATCTTATTATTTTAAAAAAAATTAAATCTCTTAAAAATTAAATTTAAAAACTATTCTAAACATGTACTAAATATTACTAAAATCTAATAATTTGTTCATCCAAAGTGAGTGCCATATAAATATCCATTACCTAGGCACTCAATACTCTTTCCTTCGACTTCAAATTCCAAACTTGGATGCACTTTTCATAAACCCCTCTCTCTCTCTCTCTCTCTCTCTCTCTCTCTCACACACACACACACACACACCCCCCCCCCCCCCCAGGAAAATAGAAAATGGAGAAACCTTAATATACCCAAATCAGTTTCCTGCAAAACAGTAGGGGGATTTAAGTTTAGACATTATTAAATGAGACATTCGGAACAGAACCAGGCTCTCCAATTAGCTCAGAAGACTCCCTGATACAGCATCTCCAACAACTCCATCTCCTTCCTCACATCATCAAACTCATCATCACCCATCTCTATATCCAATTCCGCTGCCGGCGGCGCCGGCGGCATCACTTCATCGGAAGTAAACCCCACGGCCTCGACAGAACCACAGGTACTTGGTGCTTTCTGATGTTCCATGTCGGATGTTTCCGCCGCCTGAAGTAGCAGTTGTCGGTCAGAATCCGACGACGGGGTTTTTGGACGATCATGAGTGGCGGCGGAATCGGAAGCGACGAGGCTGTGGATGTATTCCTGCAAGAGGGAGGTGAACCTGCCGGCGGTGCGCTTCGAGAATCGCCGTCTTTTGGTCGCATTCCAGTGGTTCTTTATGGTGTTTTCGGTCCTTCCGGGCATCTTCCTTGCAATTTCTGCCCACTTGTTCCCTATTTGCTTATGGGCCTCCATTAGCATCATCTCCTCTTTCTCACTCCATATATCTTTCTACATACATATATATATATATGCAATATTATATATGCATGTATCCAGATAAATAAAGTTTCAAGAAAGCAAATCATTTCTTTCTTTTTTTTCAAAGGTGATTTAGACTTTCAAAGATGTGGTGGTATGTATAGAACAGCAGCCATAAGTAATATCGAAGAATCTACATATTGTTTATTCTATATAAATATTCATTGAATTATACATATTATAAAATTTTAAATTTATGATTAGTTAAAGTGAAGTAAATAATAAAATAAGAATTATAAAATTATTTTTTTATTGTTAAATAAATAATAATATCAGAATGGGAGTAGTCTTTATCTATGTACAAATTGAAAATATTAGATAAGACAGTGATACATAATAAATAAACTTTTCTTGAGAGTAGTTTGGTGTCTTTAAATATTACAATAATGTTATGAATTTAGAAAAAATATCTAAAAAATTATATAAAATTTAAAATAGATAGTTAAAATTCACTTAGAGTGTGTTTCACATCCTATTAAATATAAATCTATACCATACAAATCAATTCTAAGTACTTTTTTTAAGTACATAACTTTTTCTAGATATTATATCTCGCAGCAGAAAGACAGGAATATTTACCCTCCAAGATTCATAGCTTATCGACTTTAAGTGTGCGCCCACAATAAAAACAATGCAGAAGCAACTATAGTCTATATAACCAAAAAATCAAGCTCAAAAGGAATGAGAAAGATTACTGCACAAAAAGGTCAAACAAATTGAAAAAAATTGATCACTGAAGATCAAGCCACAGCCAATTGATTTCACAATATCAGGGGGATTTAAATGGTAAAAGGATTTAGAAATAAACAGGTCAAATGAGTCAGAAAATTGATAAAGGAAATGTAGCAAAACTAACTACCATCTTGCACACATGCAAGGCGTGGATTTGGACCCCCATGTCCACAAAGCTCCCAAGGCAAACTTGGTTAACTAGTTTTTGCACCGGGCTCCTAAAAATCTTCGGGCCACTCCTCTATCTCGTGCACGTGAGACTTTCTCGTGGGGATACTGGATCGTGTATATAAGCCCAACAAGGAGGTTCTACATATATAAGCACAAGGTGGAGTTTGTTTTCAAACAATGTGAGACAAGAGAAGAAGAGATTTTTATTTCGAAAGAGTTTCAAAATTCACCAAATTATCCAATGTAATTTTGTAAAATAAATACAGGATTGGTAACCTAAGAAGGTTGACCAATTTTAATTCTATAAAATCTACATGTGTTTTAGTCCAATTTTATCTCTTATCCAAAAGAACAAACAAATTCAAATATTATGTCAAAGTGGCGTTATAAATCATATGGTTTGACGGACTCCACATAACAATGAATTATCACATTATATAGTAGACAAATGTATTATTCAATGTGGTCATCCAAATAGATAGACCTGCGAATGGGGCGACTGTCTCCTCCAAATTTTAAAAAAATTCACTATTTTAATAGTATTAGTTCAGAATATTTAAGATTATATAAGGTTACTCTACTAAATTTTTTAAAAAAAAAACTTAATATATATGTTTTCTTAAGAACTTATAAGAACAATTTGTCTCTCTTAAATTAAAATTCTGTGCCCGATCATCCTAGCTTCAATATTATGGAGCATGGTATTAATGATACAAAATAAGCGAAATCTTGATATTGCATGTAGGGGGTGTGAATATGCCAGAGGAAAATAATATTAGTATTTATAAATATGCAAAGTAATATTAGTATTTAATAGAATAAGAGAAAAAACCGTACTGGGGTTATCAATTATAGAAACAAAAGAGGCATGCAATAGATATTATATAATATGAAATTATTTATAAATCTGAGTCCATTACTGTTAAAGGCAACGGATATAGTGAAGTCTTTATATTTGAAATCTAATTACAAATGAGTAAAAAAAGTTGACAAAAAATGACTTAATGTGGAAATTAATTAAGGGAACCACCCTTTTGAAAACAACACAGGACAAGCAATTAAATTCAAAGAAAGTGCAATTCGTAGCTAAATAATTATTCCCGCCAGGACTCATGCTAATTGATTGTCGAGCGCCACGACAAATTTTTATTTATTTTTGTTTTGTTTTCAAAACCATTATGCTTTCACAAAATTGGTCATTTTCGTGAAAATGCACATGACCAGTATTTTCTTCTTTTTATTTAATCAATTCAACCCTTACATCCACATGCAACAAAGGGAAAGGCACGCCTTGTAGGCCCTATCTCCTATTCCTGGTGTGAGCTATGCATACGTGGAAAACGACATAGCAGAGCAAGCTTTGGGTATAGAGGCTCAATCCTTGGAAGATTTAGACAATGGAGGTTTGAGAAGGTGGGAGAAGGAGGGTTTGGCTTTGTTAAGCCAAGTTGAGGAATCGATTTCTGATGTTGAAACCATTAATTCAAAGCATGTGGATGTTAATGACTTATTTATAGGAGAGCCAACAAATGCAGATACTGCTTATGAAAGAGGATTTTAGTTTTCTTTAACAGAAAAGAGAGAAAATAAGAAAAGAAAAAGCCACAAGAATGGGCAAAAAAGAAAAAACAAAAATCTCATCTCTCATTATCACAATCCTTCTTTCTATTCTGTTGAAATATTAGATTTAGATTGATTAGATTATTAGATTGATTTTATTTTGATTTTATTTTATTCTATTATATCTTTTTTATTATTTATTTCTATTCGCCTATAAATAGGCCATATCTTGTACAATTTTCACAGACAGAAAATATAGAGTTATTTTAGATC
>JAOTRH010032860.1:0-20898 GCA_034768845.1 Heliamphora exappendiculata
TATATTATATAATGAATAATTCAACTTAAATAAAAAATATTATATTAAATAATAAATATTTATATTACTTTTACTTTGTATAATATAAATGAGGTAATGCACATACATAATTTAAATATTACATATAATAATAATAATAATAATAAAAAATTTATAAGATGATAAATTTTAAAAATTATTAAAAAAATAAGATAAAAATATAAATAAAATTTAAATACCAATTAAAATAATAAAAGACTTACAAATTAACCAAACAAAACAAGGAAGAACCAAAACCCAATTCTCATCCACGACTTCTCCAATTCGTTTGTCATCGGTCGTCCACTTCTTTTCCAATCTCTAGTGCTCTCCAGTCTCCACTCTCCACGACTTTGACTTCGACTTTGACTTTGACTTTGGCTTCTTCTCCAGTACGATCGGCGACGCTAGAAGCCTAAATCCGCATTGATGTCGGCGACGCTGGAAGCTCGACGCTGGAACCCTAGATTCGCAGAGCAAGATGATTTTGGCAGAACCCTAAATTCGTAGAGCAAGATGATTTCGGCAAAGGCAAAAGAAGCTTGAAAGAGGAAAATGTTCGAGAAAGCAGTTCGTTCGGAAAAGCAGAAAAAGTTTCAAAGACGACAAACGAAAAAAGAAAAAGGTGAGCTCCTTCTCTCAGTTGTTGTTGTGTCGGGGGCTCCGTATCGCCTGCAACGGCTGTTACATGCCGATACAGTACCGTTACCCATTACCCATTACCCGTTACGTTACGGAAGTAACGGGCGTTACACTGGTGATTCTCCGTGTAACCGATGTTCTTAAGCATAACGGGATCGGACCTTCAAGATTCCCTTACGTAACGGTCGATCCATTATGTAACGGCCGTTATTTAAAACCCTGGGGGAAAGTGTTACACCTTACATCATTCTTTCAGTACTTTTCCTACATTTAGGTTTTTTTATGTGGGTCAAATATATTTCTTTTTGACATTTTATTATAAAAAAATAAAAAGTATTCTTTAAAATCGGAAAAAATTCTAACAAAGTTTATGTCGAGATATTAAGATGTCAGGAAAGGTCGACAACATTATGTCATTTGGACCGAGCCACTTGGCTGCCTACGTATCTATAGTAGGAATCAAACTCTAACGTAATTCGAGTTGGTTTTGAAAAATGTGTTTTGATCGGGCTGTGAAATGAATGCTTACATAACCATACTAGCAATCATGTCAAATGTAATTCATGCTAAGATTTCTAGGAAGATGCATTTTTATTATTGGAAATAATATTGTTTTAGAAATTAGAATTTCTTAATTTATGATGTTATCTTTAATTTTATTTTTTTTCTATATTGTAGATTTTTAATTCATTTTGTAAACTTACTCCGTCAATATAATTAGACGGCTATCCCTCTTTGTAGGTAAGGAAAAATTATACAATTCTTTTATTTTTTTTGATATCAGAGCCAAAATATGAAGAAAAAAAACTAGCTTCAGTCGCTGTCGTCCTCCTTCGACATCGTCGCCACTATCGTCCCCGTTTGATGCTTCCGTCGGCATTATTCTTCAAAATCCCCACTGTTGTCCTACCATACCTCATTGCCAATACCATCGACGCTGGCTCCAATCTGGTTCACCATCGCCTCCATACACCTTGCAAGAACCATACCTCGATACCAGCTTCTTCGACGTTTGCGACTCTCTGGATCGCCATCGCTGACAACTTGCTAACAGTTTTGGTTCACACCTAACTCTGTGCAAGACATCACTAGTTTGCAGACTTGGTCTTCTTTTTGGTTATCCGACTTGATTTAGTACTGTCTCGCACACCATCTTCGATCTGTGATCTGTGATCTGTAAATGTGGTAAACCCTTATTTTGTTGTCTCCGTACCTGTTTGGGGCTACCGTTTTTGTTCCTGTAACATTGTTCTTGATTTTGGTTTTGGGAGCCACCTTTTTGTTCTGGTAGCATTGTTCTTATTCTTGGTTTTGGGGGGCTACTGTTCTGTTCCTGTAACGTTGTTCTTGGTTTTGCTGCTCCGTATTTGCTTGGGGCTACCATTTTTGTTCCAGTAACATGTTCTCGTTCTTGGTTTTTGGGGCAACCGTTGTTGTTTTGGTAACATTGTTCTTATTTTTTTGCCGCTTATTTGGTTATCTGTTCTTTTGACTGCTTTGCATCTGTTTATTGGACGAGATGACTAACTCCAGTGATAAATTTATCTCTTGGGCATCCCCATCGGATTTTTCTCTTTATGGGGGAAAAAGAAAAATCTAGTTGGTTTTTAAAAACCGAGTAGCTACCTTCGGAGACCGATTCTAAGCGTGTCTAGTGGGACCATTTCTACTAAAGTCTTCTATTGTCAAGCTGTGTTTGATTGATAACTTTGTCCCATCTTGAGGGGAGAGTTTTAGAAATAATATCTTCTAAGAAATTAGGATTTCTTAATTTATGATGCTATTTTTTGATTTTATTTCTTTATCATATTGTAGATTTGTAATTCCTTTGGTAAACTTATTCCGTCAATATGAATAGACGGCTATCTCTCTTTGTAGGTAAGCCGAAATTATACAATTCTTTTTTTTTTCTTTTTTCTAATGGATTGAGTAGATATGTCATGCAAAATTGAAAAGTGGTTTTGATTTTAAGGTTTTCCACTATTATTTAGCATTATGTACTTATAGAGATAGTAGATACAAGAACAGTGCGTATGTGTTTTAAAGTCAACAAGTAGTACTCCAACTAGAAATTCAGACATGTGTTGGTGGAACAAAACTCTGACATGTGGGTTGGTACTCGGTAGATTTATCCTAAATAAATTTACCGAAGTAAATACTAAATAACAAAATTCCAAAATATAATGAATAAATAAGTATACTAAAATTGATAATCCACATTATTTGGGTCCACATGAATAATTGTTATCTATTTATAAGGACATTGATGAGTTGCTATCCTGCATTTGCGTTGATAAACTCATATGACTGCAGCATGAAATCGGGTATCCACACTAGCCTTCGTATAAAGTGGACTAGGTGCCTAACATCAGCACCTGGTTTTTTTCTATATATTCCTAACGCCGTTCAGGATGTGACATTGTTGATGTAATGAGGTGACTTGCGTCACATGCACAGTTGTAGTTATACGTGGGGCCCTGCGCATGGGACACGTGGCATGCTCTCATGCTGTTATATGTCCCTTCTGAAAGCTTTTCCAGCCATTTGTTATGGAAAAATGACGATTCTTGGTAACAGAAATTTGAAAGAAGGGATTTGAAAAATACTTGATGGATGATTATTTCTCGATATTCATGAAAGTGGTAAGGGAAGATTATCCCGTATTGGTTAAAAACTGACTTTTTCTTTTAAATGAATCTTGAGAAAGGAGCGTGCTCCCTTGGAATTTCTCAACATTCTAAGTACGGTTGTGCCATCTGTTTTGCTTAGTTCTTCCTCGATTATTATGCCTCCAGTCCATTTTAGATACAAAAAAATGAGGTATTCTAGGGTTGGATTTGACCGAGAAAACAAACTTGGATTCCTCTGAAATTTGGTTTGGGGACTGTGACCCGTGAATAAGGATTTTTGTTATGAACTCTGATGCAAATGTCGCTGCACTGGTCGGAGGGGTCCAATACAATGCCTTTGGTGGCTGCCAAATTCCATTTAGGGCCCGAATGACCTCTGATTGGTGCGAAATGTGAGGTATAAACTAAATACATATTATTAGACATTCTTAGGTTACGTTCACTAGAAATGAACCCCCTCGTTACGGGAGTGAGAGTTTAACTGAGAGAACCGGGTTATAGAGTTTACTACTATTGGCCAGCAATGAATCAGATCATGGAATGGACGATTTAAACCAAGGGAGGTTGTGATGACCTCGGAGTTGAATTAGATTTGAAGGGTGAGTTGCTTAACCACGAGATGATTTGGACACTAGAGATTCTATCCAGGCCCAAAGGCTTAGAAAAATCCTGAATAGATGAACAATGCATATGAATTGTTATGATAATCCTGAATTTGAAATTAAAGGAATGCCATCTGAGCTATGGTATTGATACCGTACTGCCCCATCTTTGAGCCTTTGAAGATGCTGTTTGTGAAAAGACATTTGAACAGAAATGAGTCCTTATGCTAGTTTGTCGATTCTCCTTATAGGTTTGGCATGCAGATCGGTGGGTGGGGGAAATGAGATGTCAACAACTGCCCAACTTTGTCCGATTTAACTTGTAGAACTTGGCAAACACCGAGAGATCATTTCCTCCCTTTACAGATCTTACAATGGGAGTTCTTTGGAAATTAGAACTGTATATTTAAAAGTGCCACTGCTCACTGGTGTGTGATTCTCAGTAGTTTGTAACTGACCCGGGATGGGTTATTTTCGAAAGAATTATTTAGGAAAAATGATTGAATTTAAAACTTCCCAAATATTTACTCCCAGTGGGAATGGAAAAACATCCAGCGTACTACTCACTTCCCAAGAACTCACGGCTGAATGGGTTTGAAGAAGATTGAGTTTATTATTTATTTTGCAAAAAATTATTATTAAATGGATTGTAAAAAAATCTAGTTTATTACTCACTTCTCAAAAGATTGTTATCGGATGTGTTGGAAAAAGGATATTGAGTTTATTACTCATTTTCCAAATAATTACAGAAAAAGCAGCTGGAAAAAGATGTTGATTTTATTGCTCACTTTCTAAAGCATTGTTAGTGAAAGGGTTGGAATAATACTGAATTTCCTACTCACTTTTCAAAGTATCATGACCAAAGGGGCTGAAAAAAGATTGAGTTTACCACTCACTTCCTAATGGATTATCATTGAAGGGGCTGAAAAAAATTGAGTTTGTTAAGTTTGGTACTCACTTTCCGAAGGATTGCGACCAATGGGGCTGGATAAAGACAGTTTATCACTCACTCTCCAAATGATTACGACCAAAGGGGCAGGAAAAAAGCTGAGTTTGCTACTCACTTTTCAACGAATTATTACTGAATGGGCTGGAAAATGATATTGAGTTCATTACTCATTTCCTGATGGATTATAACCAACAGGTGCTCAGAAAAAGATTGAATATATTACTCATTTCACAAATGATTATCACCAAATAGGCTTGGAAAAAGTATATTGAGTTTATTACTTACTTTCTAAAGAATTACAATCAAAGTGACTGCAAAAAGATTGAGTTTACTACTCACTTTTCAAAGGATTATTACCAAAGGGGCTGAAAAAAAAGATTGAGTTTATTGTTGCTTACTTTCCAAATGATTATTACTGAAGGGACTGAGTGAAGGATTGAGTTTATTACTCAAGGATTATTACCAAAGGCGCTGAAAAAAAAAAAAGATATTAAGTTTACTACTCACTTCACAAAGGATTAGTACCGAAAGGGATGGAAAAAGTGTTGAGTGTATTAATCACTTTACAAAGTATTACAACCAAAGGGACCGGAAAAAGATCAAGTTTATTACTAAGTTATCAAAGAATTATGATCAAAGGGCCTGGGAAAATACTGAGTTCATTACTCACTCTTGAAAGAATTACGTTTAAAGGGACTGTAAGAAAGATTGAGTTTATTACTCACTTCCCAAGTGATTACGACCGAAGAGGTTGAAAAATAACTGAGTTTACTGCTCAATTTCCAAAGGATTACTACCAAAGGGGGTGGAAATAAAAACTGAGTTTATTACTCACATTGTTTTCTTCTTCTTTGATTACAGGGATTCTAAGTCCTTTATGGTATGCTGATATATGCAAGCTGATTTATTCTCCTTTGGTTTATTTTCTTTTGTTGTGTCTTAGTGTACTTAACATAAAAATTAGATAAATTCAACACATAAACACATACTCTTACTTGATACCCAAACCTGAGTCCATGTAACATAGCTTGTACTGCTCGAAAAATTGACTTTTTATTTGTGAATATATCTTGAGAAAGGAGGATGCTCGCTGGGAATTTTTTGACATTCTGAGCGCAATCGTGTCATTCATTTTTCGTTTTGAATTGAAAATAAGTTTTCTAGGGTTGTATTTGACCAACCAAAAAACTCGGATTCATCTGAAACTTGTCGTGAGGACTATAGCCTTCCATTAAGGTTTTTTTTATTTATGAAATCTTGTGCCAGATGTTGCTGCACTAGTCAAAGGGTTCCGATACAATGCTTTTTGATGAAATCTGGTGCAGATGTCGATACCCTAGTCGGAGGGGTCCGATAGAATGCCTTAGGTGGCTGTCAGGATGCCATCTAAGGCCCGAATGACCTTAGAGTGCCGTGAAATTTGAGTTGTAACCTAAATACTTCATATTAGATGTGTCTAGGTTGCTTTCACTGGAAATGGGACTTCCCATTACGACAGTAAGAATTTGACTGAGAGAATCGGGCCGTATAGTTTAATGCTCAGGGTCACGATGAAATGGATCATGAAATGATTTATTTAAACAATAAGAGACGCCCTGATGGTCTCAGAGTTGAACTATATTTGGAAGGTGAGTTACTATCATCACAGGATATGATTTGGACTGGAGGTACTATCGAGGCCAAAAGTTTAGAAAAGTGCTCAATGCTTGAACTATGCATATGTTATGAGATGCTATAATCCTCCCAATTAATTAAAGAAATGTCACCTGAGCGGCAGTATTGATATTTGCACGGTCCTGTCTCTTAAGTGTTTGAAGATGTTTGGTTGTGAAAACCTTTGATCTGTATTATTAACGAGACCTTGTGTCTGACTGCCAATTCTCCTTTAGCTTTGAGCCTTTGACACGCAGATTGGTAGTTGGAAAAAAATGTGATGTCAACAGCTGGTATTCTTTCTGTTTCTTTAAACAGCTTATGCGAATGAAGTCTAAGGAAGTAATCGATTCCTGTGGCATGTGAACTAATTATATTTTTGTTTCCCTTGGTCTTTGAAGTAGATTGATTCACATTTTTTTCCCTAAAACAACTGGGTCATTTAGATTGATTCACATTTTCCCCCTAAAACAAGTGGGTCATTCTTGAAAATATAACAAGTGATTGCTTTCTATGCTGCCCTCCCGCCCTTGCTTTATTGTATATGTTTTGATGGCTACACCAAAAACTTGTACACTTGTGCTAGAACGGTTGAATCGCATTATCTACTTTCTGGATAGAGTTTTTACACTTTAATAACCTAAATTTTGATGTTTTTCTGTCCAGCTATTGCCGAGATAAAATTTTCCCTGATGATGACAAAATCAGGTGGATGTGTGAAGAATGTGCCCCAAAGGTTCCTAAGGTCGTCCCTTCTAGAAAAAGTGAAAGAAGAAAATTAAGAAAAGATCATGCTGTTGAAGTTAGAATTAATTGGAAGAAGAGGCTATATAAGAATGCTTGTTCAATTGCCAAGGGACGGGTTAGAATGGAGGATGAGTTTCTTAAAGCAGCTAAATTAACAAAGGGTTGTTATCTCCCAATTGAGGAGAAGAACCTTCTTTCATTTGATGATGCTTGTGGAAATGAAGAGCGTAGGAAACGGAGAAGAAGGTTAATACTTGAATATGGGGACAGTTCAGAAGAAGAGCCTGAATTTGTTATATCTATCGTCCCTATGTCAGCTCCTACTGGCCGTTATGGTCCATCAAGCATGCCATACTGCCAGCCATCTCTAGTTCCTGATAACTCTGTCCATGCCCAACCTATTTTTGATCCAATTTGGAGGTAATATTTTCCTCTCTAGTTGTTTTACAATATTCTTAGCAGGGTTGAAAATCGCGGTATCGGGATAATTTTGCGTATCTGATCATCTATATGTCAATATATGAGCTAATACATAAGAAAATATCAGTTTTGGAGGTCCCAAATTCCATTGGGCATCGACCGACACAATATGTAACAGTCGATATTTAAAACCTTAATTCTCAGCTTTAGTTAGGTAAGATGGCGCTGATAGCAAAGAAGAGAGATTATTATTATTGCAACTAAAGCTAAGATAGCCTTGATAGCAAAGAAAAAAATTTATTATTATTGCAACTAACAAAAAGGCTTAAACCCTAATAATGGAATATATGAAAGAAAATCCTAAAAAACCTTAATAATGCTAATAATACTAAACTACCTTTTAGTTATATGTAAAATAACGAAAAACACTCATAACCCCCCCAAACTCATGATGTGAGCTTGAAGAGTAGCAGAGAGTTTGTTCAACAAAAAATGAACGAGCAGTAGTGTGAGCCTTCATGAAAACATTGGTAAGCTGTAAGGTGGAAGAAACAAACGGGAGGATAATAGTGGCCAAATCAAAGTGGTGGCAAATAAAGTGATGATCGAGTTCCATGTGCTTGGTACGCTCATGAAACACTGAATTATGGGTGATCTGGATGGCGCTCTTATTGTCATAATAAAGGGAGATAGGAGGAGCAGATGAGACACTCAAATTAGAGAGAAGTTACCTTAGCCAGACAATCTCGTAGTAGCATGGACCATAGCACGATACTCAGCCTTTATAGTGAAACGAGCAACCACATACTGTTTCTTAGTCTTCTAGGAAATAAGAGTCACCGAGAAAAATAAAAAAGCCAATAGTGGAATTTTGATCCGAAACATCACCATCCCAGTCAGCATTTGTATATGAGTGAAGAGTTAAAGTGGAGGTAGAAGACAACAACAAACTTTGAAAAATAATATGTCAAACATAATAAATGATATGGAGTAAAGCAGCCCAATGATCAGAGCGAGTAGCAAAGAAAAAATGGTTGACGACATAAAGAGCGTATGCAATATCAGGTCGGATCACAATGAGATAAACCAAACACCTAACCAACTCCTGATAAATAAAGGGATCCTCAAGAGACACTATCAGTAGAAGAGAACTTAGCATGGAGTTCAATGGGAGTGTCAATAATCTTATAATCATTTAGTGGCCACATCTAAATTCTCATTAAAATGTCCATTGAGAAATGCATTCTTGACATTAAGTTGAAAGAGAGGTCAGTGCCAAACCACAACGACAAAGATAAGGGTGTGCACAGTGGTCATTTTAGCCACCGGAGCAAAGGTTTCTTCATAGTCAACGCCATACTCCTGGGAATATCTATTAGCAACCAGAGGAGCTTTGTAACGCTCCAAAGAGCCATCATAGAGAGTTTTAACTTTATACACTCACTTGCATCTAATGAGATTTTTTACTTGCAGTTAGTGTAACAAAATCCCATGTACTAGTAATCCAATGAGATTTTTACTTGCAAATAGTGTAACAAACTCCCAAGTACTAGTCTTTTGAAGAGAAGATAATTCGTCGGACATTGCACTAACTTAATTAGGATCAGTATATGCTTTTTTGTAAGACTAAGGTTGAAAATAAGTATGAATAGAAGTAAAAAAAAGCACGATAGGAATGGGAGAAATAAATATGCGAGAATCCAAGTCTTTCCGGCGGAGTATGGGTATGCACTGGGTAGCGACGGCCAGGAGGGTTAGGAGCCTCAGGAGCCACATGACCAGAGGGAGCAGGGTCGGAGCTAGTGGATAAAGGTGGAGAAAGAGCAATTGGACGACGAGAGTAAACTAACGGGAGAGAGGAAGGCTGAGAAGGAGGATGGGAGGTAGGTGGAAGATGATGGACATCAATGGTGGAAGAAGTAAATTTCTCAGAGAGCACATCAAGGGGGAAATGATCAATATGAGTCAAGTCGTCTTTGGAGACATGAGTATACTTGGGAGCAAGACTAAAATAGGCGAAACACTCAAGAAACACTATGGCGCACGACATAGGGACATCTAGAAATAGGGTTATAACACCGATACCTTTTTGGTGGAGGCCATACTCTAAGAAGACAGAGTAGAACGAGCGGTGACTTTGCTCCGTTCTCATTTAGGGAGAAAAACGAAACAATCAAAGCTAAAGGCGAGCAGATATGAGTAATTAGGAGTATAATCGAAAATCTTTTCATAAAGGAAGATCCTAGAAAGGAGAGGAGATGGCATACGATTGAGAAGATACACGGCTGTAAGAACAGCTTCTCCCCAGAAGATATCAGGAACAAAGGAAGATAGAAGAAGGGATCGAGCTGTGTCAAGAATATGCCAATGTTTTTTTTTCTGCTCGACCATTTTGGGCTAGGATATCAGAACATGAGGATTAATGAATAGTGCCAGAAGAAGCCAAAAAGTCTATAATTTCAGTTAGAAAATATTTCACTTAAATTCGAACAAAAAAGATTTATAGTGGTAGAAAGCTGTGTGTGAACCATAGAATGAAAAGTACGATACATTCGAAAGAAATCAGATTTGTAAGGCATAAGGTACACCCAACAAAACCGACTATATTCTCCAATAAAAGATACATAATAAACGGAGCCACCCTTGGTGGCAATGGGAGAAGTGCCCCAAACATCAGTGTGGACAATAGAGGAAGGAGAGGTAGAAATAGACGTACTTATATTAAAAGCTAAAGCGGATATTTTTGCAAGTTTACAATCACTGCACTCAGAAAAATTATTAACAGACATTTTACCTAGAGATGGTAATGGGGCGGGGAGGGAAGAGGATGAGCTCCCCCAGCTCTGTCCTCTATTTGATCGGAGTAGAGATGGGCGAAAATATCGGAGAACAAAAATATTTCGAGATAATTTTTAAGTTTTAAAGGAGTAATATAAATAAGAGTTATTCATAATATAATAAATAAAAATAATAGTTAACGAATCAATAGAATTAAAAATACAAAATGTAAATAATAGGGAAGAAAAATTAGAAATAAATAGAATATTTTAATATTTTAGACTTATTATATTTATAAAAAATATATTTTATACATGTATTTATATTTTAAAAATATTTATTTTATGTAATCGAGGGTATGACGGGAAAAAATGGTGCGGAAAAAGAAAATATCGTCTCCACTCCGTTTGTTATCGAGGACAGAAAAACCTGTAAAAAGCGGGACGGGGACGAGAGAAATTGTCATCTCTAACTTTACCTAAACAACTAGACCGAACTAAAATTTTTAAACGATCACTAAACAAATGTCCCAATCGAGAATGCCAAAGGTAAAAAGGGAAAGAATGCTGAAAAGGAAGACATGGAAGTAATAGAAACCATTGGAATATGCAAGCTCTCCAGAATGTAAAGGTCACCATCTCTATGCCTGATGTCAATCTTTTTCTGTGACGTCCGTTCCTAAACAACACAACCAATGGAAGAAAAAAGGACATCAAAACTAGAATTAGAAACATGAGTAATAAACATTTGACTAACAGATAATTGTTGTATATAAAAAACATCAGAAATAGATAAAGAGGACGAGGTAGAGGGGACAATCGAGCTAATAGGAACAGCGTGCATAAGAGAACCATCGACAGTGTGAACAGTGATAGGAGACGAAGGGGAAACACAATTCCAAAGACAGGACATAATTGATGTCATGTGGGAAGAACCAGAATCAAATATCCAAGTCAAGGAGGAAATACTCGAGAAATAAGAATTACGAGAACCTGAATGAGTGGTTGTCATAGAAGCATATGACTGATTCCCAAAAGACCTGAAATTGACAAAACTGATCGAGCAAAGCCTAGGATGGAGGAGAAGTAGACTTAGTGGATGCAGGTGTGGCAAGCGCAGCATGGGCGGTAGATCGGAGCAGAGATACACGAGGATGTATGAGAGGAAGAATGACCTTTTTGTGCTAACTTAGGGCATGCAGTTTTCCAATGGCCCTTCTGATGGAAGAAGCTACACTCAGTCATAGGAACCTGTGATTTTGGCTTTCTGTTACCTGAATCAAATGAGGAGAGGGAGTAGGCAGCAGTGAAGGTCAAGAAGTAACACCTCCTGGTGAGGACAGGGTGACGAAGATTGTTCAAGAGAGAATGGCCACCTGAGCAACCTTGAACAGTGTTTCTTTCGCAAAAAGCTCGTGAATAGTCCCATCAACGGAGGGCAACAGGGAACGATGAAGAATGGCGCAATAAAGTGGCTCAAATTGATCACATACTGCCATAAAAAATTGTACCAGCCGTTGCTTTTCTCGATACTAAATATAGCTATTGAAGAGCTGCAAGTCAGAGGGTTCTATAAGTGGCAATTGTTCCCAATAAGTTTTTATCTTATTATAGAATTCTTGATGGGTTTGTCATTTTTCTTGGCACTTCGAATGGTCCTCTCTAATTTATATTGTTTGGAAAAGTTAGATGTAAGATACATATTCTGAAGATAATCCCATACTTGCTTAACAGTTGTATATTTAGAGAAATTCATACAAATACTTAGCTCCACAGAGTTATGAAATTAAGTAATTGTGCATTTCCATATACCAAACTGCAACAGATGAATTATACCCCTTAGTCTTAGAATTTGAAGGTCGGACTATTGAGACAAAAGGAATCAACTAAGGACAAAGAACTCAGTCAACAGTTCCCCAAACAGAAGACGATGATCAAACTAGATTTGAGACAAAAGAAATCAACTAAGGACAACGAACTCAGTCAACAGTGCCCCAAACAGAAGGCAAAAGCTAATACATAGATCTAATAGCAAGGATTAGCAGGAAAACAATGGTTTGCGAAAACCAGATCTGAAGAAGAAAAACAAAAAAACTCTAAATAGGCTCCGTTGGTGGTCAGAGAGGCAGTTGAAGGCTCTAGCGAGGGTCATCGAAAATTACAGAGGCATTAGGGAACCTTGCCGGTGGACGAAAAGCCAAAGAAAAAAAGACCGTCGTTGGTCACAAAGGCAGAGGAAAGCCTTATTGGTGATCGGCGAACCAAGAAAAGAATTCACCGGTGGTCGTCTGAGCTCAATCGGTGGTTACTGGAACTAGGGGGAGGGTCGGCGATCGTCGTCGGTGGTCGTTGAATCAGGAAGAAGGGTCGACGAGGGTTATAAAGCCTGCGAAGTTCGCAAACCAAGGAGAAAATAGTGTAGAGGTTCGGCGGTCTTTGTTGGTGGTCAGAGTGCCTTGTTAGTGGTCGCCGATGGTCACTGGACCAGGAAGAAGGGTCAGCGAGCCAGGGTTTTGCTGAGGGAACAAAGCTAGAGTTTTTGTGAACAAAGAAGTGGGAACAAAGCTAAGGTTTTTGCGAACTAAGAAGAAAAGTTGCAGAGGTTCATTAGAGCTTCGTCGGCGGTGCGTTAGAGGTCGTCGATAATGCTTGGATTCTGATGGTGGCTCTGATACGATGATATCAAAGAGGAAGCATTATTATTATTGCAACTAACAAAAAAACTTAAACCCTAACGATGGAATACATGATATATATAGAGAGAGAAAATCTTAAAAATCCTAATTATGCTAATAACACAAAATTACTCTTTAGCTATATGTAAAATAACAAAAAACACTCTCATAGGCGCATCCCATTTCAATGTTGTCCTTTTGGCGTGTTATGATTCCGAAAAGCTACAAGTTTGCAAGAAGCATGTGAAGAGGTATACTGCCAATTTGATTTCTTGGAGAGATTGGAAAAGACCGGGTCACTTTCATATCCCTTCCACTCCAATATATTGAAGAGGCTTTGTTAGACAATAATTCAATTTATTTGCTACTAGAACTTACTTTTGTTGACCATTTTGATAGGGGATGCTTTAGCATGACTGGTGGAAGAAATGAGACCCGTCTTCAACTCATGGCCCATTTATCGAGCAAAGCTGGCTCAAAGGCTCATGATGCGACAAACATGCTTCCACCAGTGCTTGACGTTGAAATTCTGCCTCGATGCAGTGTGTGGCCAAGGAGTTTCCAGAAGTCACCACCCACAGATGATGATATAGCACTCTATTTCTTTCCGGACTCTGAAAGGTAGCTTCTCACTTGATTTGAGCTCATGTTACTTTGTCCTCTGGTTCAAGTATTTTCATGCTTTAATGCTGTCCATTTCTTCATTTTAAAACTCCCTTCTATTGAAGGGAAGAAAAGGTTTTTTATGGTCTTCTGGATGACGTAAACGAGTGCAACCTCGCTTTGAAGGCTCTATATGGTGATGCAGAGCTCTTAGTTTTTTCATCTCGGGAATTGCCACAGCAGCACTGGCGTAAGTACTCTCTTGCTCTTTTTATACTTGAAGTTTCTTTCTTTTCCTTTTTAATTTCCATGTGTGCGGTGCCTTCTTGAAGGGCAATGGATTGGAGATAATACTGACCTAACAAGCCTGATTTTATGTCGCCGTGATTTCTGTTGTACACGGCAAAAATTCAAAATTTTGGGCTTAGTTTTATCATGAAGCACACAATAGCTGTATCCTATTTATTTGCAGGATTTCGTAGGAAGTACTATTTGTGGGGGGTCTTTAGGCAAAAGCGGCATCCACTTGTGGTCCAAAGTGGCGGGACTGAGTGCGTTGGGCTGACCATGCCCACTAATCAGCCACAGAGCAAAGACATAAAAGGCCTTTTCTGAAACTCCAACAACCCGGAGTCATCAGAGTCGCATAAACACTAGTAATAGCCGTGTCTCGAACAGCCGGCACTCTCCTTCCTGTCACAAAACTAAAATTTCCTCACCAGATTCTGTCTCGTCTCACTCGAAATTTACTAGGCATAACAAGATAAAAGGACATGGCAAAGCATCGCACCTGAAGATGCAGCATGGACAAGGGAAAAAATATATACTCGAAGCATAAGATCATTCCCCACAACCAGAATCAAAATTTTCACAATTTCTACGAGGTTGAGAACGATGTTCATAGGTGCCTTACATTCTGTACATTCTTCTCTGTACCTCGGACTACTCATCATGTACATCATATACAGGTAGTTTTGGAATATAGATATAGTCGTGTTTTGATTACTGGATACAGCGGCAGTTAAGATACCCCTTCTCCTCCCCTTTTGTTCTCCTTTTTGGTTTCTCTTTCGACCTTTGCTCGATGAGACGGCACTGTATTTTCGTGTTTTTGTCACAGTTTACAGACATTGAATTGCAACATTACCCTGTTTATATATGAAAGAGGTGTTATTGCAGATGGAAGAAATGAATTGTAAGTTCTTGTTTGGTTGTCCTGAGTACCCTGAAAGTGAAAAGCTGTTACGACTATATCTATCCATTGCAAATTACATGGAGGCATTGGAGGTAATGTTTGGTTTAATAGAGTAAAGGTTAGAATGGAATCATCGTTCCTTGAGAATACTTATTTCAATGCTTGGTTCAATAAAAAAATAAGAAAAATTAGTGAATAGTCTAATTTATAGACTGCTTATCGTTTTCTATCTAACATAAAAAAAATTTATGAGGAAGGTCTATCTGTGTAAAAATTTTAACGCGTAAGGTCATTTTGAGACAAAAATACCTTAAAATAGATAAATTTATCTGTATTTTTTCAAAATATATATGAAGAATATAGATAAATTTATCTGTCTTTTATTGAAAGTAGATGTAAAGAATACAAATAAATTTATTTATATTTTTTTAAAACATATATAAATAATATAGATAAATTTATCTATTTTTTATTTAAAGCACGTATAAAGAACACAGATAAATTTATTTGTATTTTTTCAAAACATGTATAAGAAATACAGATAAATTTATCTATCATATGTGTTCTTTATATATATTTTGAAATATGTCTTATAGATAAATTTATCTGTTTGCATTATCTGTATTCATATCCAAATAGACAAATTTATCTATTTGTTATGCAAAATAGATAAATTTATCTATTTACAGGGTATTTTTGGGAGAAATCGTCTAATTAAACTTTACGCGTTAAAATTTTATTGATGGACCTTGTGTATTAAAATTTAATTTTTTAAATTTTTAACTGAAAATTCCTAAAAAAATAGCCAAACGTCCATTCCAAATAAAATCGTAATTCATCATTTTCTTGGAATAACAAACGGGTTGTTAAATGTAGTGGATAGATAATTGTAAAGAAAGTTGACAACGACGGTGGCAAACGAGTTGTTGGAATGCAATGGATAGATTATAGATAATCGTAGGAAAAGTTGGTAGTGCTGGTCGGGCCACATTCCTACAAAATGATGAATTATGATTTCAATTGGAATGGGCATTTGGTAATTCCATTGGATTGGAAAGGACAAATAACCACCGCTTTACTACCGCCACCACTTCAGCACCACCTCTACCACTATCTTACTGCCACCTTACCACCATCTTACCATGACCACTACTATAATTATCAAATTGAGAATCGAATCGTAAATCGTTACGATTTGATTATAATTACTAAAATGTATAAAAAAAAAAATTTAAATATTTAGATATTAAAGATATATTATAGATACGAAAAATTTAGTAATAAATTAATAAAAAATTTGTTTTGAATGATGAGCAAATAATATAATAGGTAAGATGCTTGCATCTAGGGTAAGAGATGTAGGTCAGAGTTTTAACGTGTGATCAGTGATCCTCTATTACATTATTAACTTTGTTAGAATTTATGACAACTCGTGGATAGGTTTTTGGAATTGGGCGCGCCCAACTTAATCAATTGGCAAGGGGTGAAGATGTATTTAAATTATATGAATTAAACTTGAATGACTCAAAAAAGTGATGTGAAACATGTCTTAGTTGCATGTGAAGATAATGAAAAGTTATCAAAATAAATGAAATAGACCATAAAAAAACTTGACTCGCGAAATTACCTAACATAACTTTGATACTAATCATACCATGTTAAAATTTATAGCCATCTAATTAAAACCAATAAGGAATTGGTAGAGAGGCCTTTAAAATATATAAATATATAAATAAGATTGGAGTGGCTTAGAAAAGTGATATCGGATAAGTCTTTAGAATGTAAAATTATGAATTTAAAAAAACAAGAATCGAAAACTTGCTTGATATCGAATCGATTACTTAATGTATCAAACTGAATCGAATCGTATTGTATAATACGTATCGTAAATTGTACTATTTTTACTTTTATCGATTTACCTTACCGATACGAATCGATTACTAGATGTATCAAACTGAATCATACGACATGTATCGTAAATCGTACGATTCTGATAACAGAGACTACTATTACCATCTCCTTTCACCGTTACTGCCACCACCTCAGCCCAATCACTACTTGTGTAAATATTTTATGACCATTGCTCTCGACTAAGGTAAGGTGTTTTTTTATATACATTTATGATAAATAAATAGAAATTATATATATGTATATATTTTTAAAATAAAAAAGTACAAGGCATTTTGATTAATTTTATATAAATTTCATTCCATTCTAGGCATCGTTCTAGCACACCTACTATAGCAAGTACAATTATAATTATATTCTTGAATTGATTTATACTTTTGGCACCAAACTTCAAAATAGAAATCACTATTCCAATTTATTAGGTTATGTTTTATTTTTTACTAGCTTTTCAATTGATATTTATAATTATATGTTTTTAAAGAATATAATTTTTGTAAAAATATTTTCTAAAAAACTAAAGCATTTCTCGTTTTTTATAGCAACTTTGAAATAAGTGGAAAAATCATTTCTTTGTTATTTGGCATGTATGAAAATTATTAATATTTTCCGTTTTCAAACAATTGTACAGACGAAATCTTTTTAGTCATAATATGAATAATATACGAAGTGTCAACAATGGTCATAGGATAATTCGAAATTTTTATAAATTCCATGTTTTTAAATTTAAAGAGTGTAAAATATTTTATTTAAAATCAATTAAATTGTTGACCACAAAAAATATTTTCTATTTTTAAAAACCTTTTTGTTAAAACAAATGAAGTGTGGGTTTACTTTTAAGGGCTGTTTGGGCTAACTTTTCAGCCAGTTTTTTTACAAAAAAATTAGTTTTTAAGCTGCATTATTTGGTTTTCAAAAAAAACTAACTAATTTTTTTCTATTTCTTAATCCAATAAAAAAGGCAATACGTATCCCAAATACTCTAACTTTTTTTCAAACAGAATTATTATAATACCCTTACATAAAAAGTTAACTCTACTCACAAAAACAAAACAAATCGCGCAAATATTACAAACACTACGTCTTAAAAACTAAAAATAAATATATTTTAGACATTTAAATAAAAAGTAAAAAAGCAAAAACACTATAACTAAAAATTATTCCAAATATTTTCACTTTTTTTATTTCTCTTTTATTAAAAAAAATTAAACCTTTAAAAAGCCAAGTTTAAAAGCAATAACAAGCATTAAGTCATTTTTCAATTAACATTAAAAGTCTACTTTTTGTGGGTTTTGGTTTTATTTTTCTCTCTTTTTACATATAAGGCAAGGCCAATCATTGCCTAACAAAAAAACAAAAAGGCGGGGTTGGGGGGAAGAAAGCCATGGGGCTCCTTGGATAGTTTTTAAGTTGATTTTTTTTTAAAAAAAATTAATTTTTAAATTGTGTTGTTTGGTTTAAAAAAAAAGTTAACTAATTTTTTTTTATTTCTTAATTTAAGAAAAAAAATTAATATATAATTCAAGCGTTTTAATTTTTTTTCAAATAAAATTACTATAATACTCTTATTTTAAAAAAATTAATCTTATTCACAAAAAAAAAAATGGTACCAATATTCTAAATACTAAAGGTTAAAAGCTAAAAGTAAAACATTTTAGACATTTTAATAAAAAATAAAAAAATTTATTTTAAATAATTTAATTTTTTAATTTATTTTTTCTTAAAAAGCTAAAACTCTTTTAGCCAAACTTTTAAACATCAATTATTCCTCGCACCAGGCGCAATAGTCCAAATATCCAATAATGTAAAGAGAGTTTTTTAAATGGCTTTTTGTTAAGTATTTGTTTTTTTGTTGTTCTGAACTTATCTTTTTAGGCCAAAGTTCATAATTTTTTATTTTTTGTTCACAAAAAACAAAAAATATATCTCTATTTATTTTTAATAAAAAAAATTAAAGATTAATCATCTTTTTGGAACTCAAAAGAGATTTAGTCCTACAACATTTATTTTAAGAGAGTTAGTCCCATTAGATTTGAAATAATTATATTATGTGTAATATATTCCTAATTAAGATTAGTTCTTTTTTTGAAATGTTATGCACAGACTTAGTAGAAATTGAAGTGAAAACTGAAATAGAAACTTTGAAAACTGATTTGGTGTAAATAAATTTTGCTTGAAATAGAAATAAATTTGGTGAAATATTTTATTTTAAAATAGAGAGTTTTTAAATTCATAAAGTCAAATTTTTATAATTTTTCAAATCAATTGCTCCATGTATCTCACATGTTCGGCTCCTTCAAATCTGATCATTCTCGTTTTGTTGCCGGAACAGAACTGTTCTGCCGATTTTTCAATTTCTTCTTCGTTGTCGTCTTCTTCGTCATTTTCATCTGTTATGTTACTGGATTTTCCTTGACGATTCGACTTTAGTTTTGACGAATCGTCTCTGTTTTTTGTTCTTCTGCAATACCCAAATCAGAAAAATCAGACCCATTTATGCTAAACGGAATGAAACGATTTGAATTTGATTTTTTGAGCGAAATGGCAGGACAATAGAGTCGTCCGGAGGTAAGAATAGGAACGGCGAAATGGAGAGAGAGAGAGAGAGAGAGAGAGAGAGAGAGAGAGAGATTGATTTTCAAAAATAAGGTCGAGATTTTTTGGAAGAAGACGGTGTTGAAATTTTTGGAGGCACACGGGGTCAATTTTTTCGGCTGTAAAAATCTCTGTTTTAATTGTGATTTTCACAAGTGATAAAATTCTAAAAGTATTACTTGACAAGTGAGTAGTGACCTTGTAATAAATATATCTGTTGTAAATTTATCAGTTGGATGTTTTGAACTGAATGTTTGGGTTGAAGTGATAAATGCATCGATTGTAAATTTAATCAGTTGGATGTTCTTGCAAAATTTCTGTTTCAGTAATGATTTTCACAAGTGATGAAATTCTAAAAGTAACACTTAGAAAGTGAATAGTGACCTTTGTGATAAATGTATTTGTTGTAAACTGTTGCAGTTAGGAGTTCTGGGCTGAATGTTTGGCGTAAAGTGATAAATGTATCAGTTATAATTTGTATCAGTTTGGTGCTCTTACAAAAATCTCTATATCAGTTGTGATTTTCTGTCATCATGTTCTGTTTTGATTTTTTTATTGAAGAGAGATAGAAAGAGAGAGAGAGAGAGACATGTTACTTGATTTAAGAGATGTTAAAAAATAGAATATTAAAAATATTTTCGTTAGTTAGTTATTGCATTGAACTAAATCTATAAAAAAAAATTTATAGGACTAAAATTCTGTTATCAGTTGATAATATGACATTTGTTTAAATTTCTCAAATAAGAATAAAAACATATTTAATATTTAGATGTTTGAAAAGTGGTAGAATATAGTGGTCAAATATGGTGATTGAAAGTAGTGGTCGAAGATAGTAACCAAAGATGTTAGCGAGTGATGGTAACTAGAAATAGCAAAAATGGTTGAAGGCAATAGTCGTATGTTGATATTGGAGGTGGTAATCGAATATAGTGATTAAAAGGAATAACTGAAAGTTGTGGTTGAAATAATGAAGGAAAAAAGATAAAAAAATTTATTTACAAATAAAATAATTCACAAAAGAAGTAAAAAATAAATTTTTTCTGATTACAAAAAGTTTGTAAATTTTGAAATATGTTTATAACTTTTAAAAACAAACATAATTATTAAACATATTTTTATTTACACTTTACAAAAAAATAAATTATTAATAGTAAACATAAACGCTATCAAAAAAGATTTTAATTTTTATAATTTATCATAACAAGAGATATTTTAAAAGTAAGCTCCTTTTAACTAAACATTAAAAAGTTTAGTAAAAATACAAAAAAGTCACATTAAGATTTTAATTGAACTTTTTTTTTGTCTGGTCTTTTTTTGCTTTTTGTTTTTAATTTCTAACTATTCTTAGATTAACATTAAAAATAAAAAGAATTACATAAAAATTAAAAAGCAATCCAACACAAGCTCCAACATATGTGGAATAAAACTAAAATTAGTAGTAGATGGTCAAGTTCATTAGAATGCAATTTACACTTTATAAAAGTACA